>JAGFNQ010004793.1:473838-594815 GCA_024364735.1 Boesenbergia rotunda | reverse complement strand
AACTCGGTCGCCTTATTACAGAAGAGAATTATAAGTCTTAATCATGTTCTTGCATCAAGTTATATCTGAGAATATACTTATTTGAGGCCTTTCAGCTTACCGTCTTACGCACTTACTAGCCTTGCGGAAAATTCCGGACCAAGGATGCATGTCGAGTCTCCACCTTCCAGCCTCCAAGTCTTTCTCAGGAAAATATAACTATCTGAAAGATTTCCTTAAATTGAACGGGAATAGTAATAATATAACCCTTACCTTCACCTTGAATATTAAAACTTTAGCCTGCCATTAACAGCAAGCTCTGATACCAAAACAGGATCGTTCTTCAATATGAAAAGAAAACCCGAGCAGTGAGCTCAGAGATTTTATTTCTTGAAGAAAGCAAGCACAAAACAAGCATACACACTAAACTTCTGAGGGAATGAGTGTCTTGGGTGTTCTCAAGGCATGCTCAAACCCCTTGTACACTTAGCCTTTTATAGAGGTAAAGGTTGCATATGAATTGAGGCGGGAGTAATTCTGTGAACCCCATCGTCCCTCAATTATGTGCCCTTTAACATCTAATCAGGCTTTACAGCACAAAAGCAAAGATTCCGAAAGGACCGCTGTCGGTTTTATCCTTTCAGCTAAGGCTCTTTATATCACATCACACACTTTAATAATAGAGCTATTTTACAGCACACTACTACTTTAATAATTTTAGCATCTTTTCTTTACAGCTGTCTTTTGGGCTCATCACGCTTCACGGGGGCACCCTTTTGATTTCTTGTCCTATTCGTTGCATGCGTAACACTTCATTGAATAGGTCCCGTCTACTTTCACGAACTTCCGCGAGATGTTTGTGGTAGTAATTTTCAATTATCCCGTGCTGATTTTGGTAGCGCTTGGCGTTGAAATCATATTCCTTCATCTGCATGATTAATTCTAACTCCCGAAGTCTCTCCAGCACATTGCTTATAGCTTCTTCCTCAATCTTGGCCATTTGATTTCTTTTGTCATGGTCCTCCTGCAAAAATATTCGTGATAAGGTCTGGCTAATTAAGTCTTCATACCTTGTTAGCAGAGGGAATCTGCTAGAACTTGAGGCTGCTTCTTCTTCAGTTGCATCAGTAACAGTTTCACTAAGAGTAGCCAGTGTTTCTGGTTCCTCAATCAACCTTGAAAGTGTATCGGCAAGAATATTGAGTTTGCCGTCTATATGCTCAAAATTTACTCGCACCCCAGTGCCTGTTATATAGTCGGTGAATGAGAGCCACCTTACCCTTGATGGCTTATTTCTTGCAGTCTTGTTGTGGAAGCTAATAATAGTCTGACAGTCTGTTCGCAGCGTGATTTCCTTCTTATCCATGTAGTGAATTTTTAACGCCGTCATTGTTTCCATGCCTGCATAAATTTCTGCATCAATTACTGACTTGACAGTCGGAAATTTTCCATGAGCATAGGCACATATCCGCTCCATACTTCGTGAGTCATACTTTGTAGGCTTCCATTTACAAATACCACCCCATCCTAACATACTCCCGTCTGTTTCCAGGACTATGTAAGCATTCTCGGGGGGTATTTCTAAGTCTGGTAACTGATTGACTTGGGCTTTTATTTCCTTGACCAAAGCCCAATCTGAAGTTTTCATCCTTTTATCTCCATGAGGTGAAGTTTTCTCATATAGAGGCCCAAGCTTAGAGCTTAAATTGGGAATATATGTACGAGCATAATTTAAAATGCCCAACCATGATCTAAGCCCCTTCTTTTCCTTTAATTGCTCATCCTTGAATTCCGTAATCTTCTTGATAATGTGCGGCTGCATCTTGAGTTTTCCTTCACCAATTTCTGCTCCGAGAAATTCAATTTTTGGAATCCCAATTTTATATTTAGTTGGAGAGAGTACCAGACCATGCTTTTCACAGATGCCAAGCATTATCTCTAAATGCTTAATATGCTCCCTTTCTGTATTTGAAAAGACCAAAATATCATCAATATAAAAAGAAATGAATTCTTCAGTACCTTGAAAACATTGGTCCATTTTCCGTTGGAATATAGCGGGTGCGTTCTTCAGACCGAATGGCATTACAAGCCATTCAAATAAGCCAGATGGACAAATGAAGGCCGTCCATTCAATAGAAGCAGGATCCATTGCGATCTGATGAAATCCAGATTTCAGATCGAATTTAGAATATATTTTTGAATTCCCAACTTTCTTCAATATAGTATTTATGCCAGGGAGACTGTACTGATCCTTATAAGTATTATCATTCAACGTCTTGTAATTGAAAACCATCCTTTCCTTACCCTTGGTTTCTTTACCAGTAGTAGGATCAACAGAAGTTCCAGATTGTACGATCATTGCCATTGTTCTATGTCTGCTTTTGCTGGGTCGGATTACTTTGAGTTTGAGGAGTGCATCCACATGTCTCTTAAAAGCTTCCTTAAGCGCTGGTGAAACATTGTTAAGTGGCTTGTCTTGAATAGTAATATCAGGATTAATGATTTCTATCTTACATAGAATGCCATTCTTAGCCCAATGTTGGAGGGGATTTTCCCCTATGTACCCCTGCTCTTTTAGTCTATTAAACAAAGAGCTATGCTTATATAAAATATTCTGATTAGAAATGGTACCAGCGAAGTATACTTCCTCTTGGAGCTGAATATATTCCATTTCCTCTAATTCAAGTTCCTCAATTGCTGCTGCAGCATTTTGGTTTGTGGCAATTGTAGTAATATTTTTGTAGAAAGTAACAGTATTACCTTCTATTCGAACTCCTCCTTGCATACTTCGTATAAAATTACAGCCAAGCACCATCTGAACTCCTTTTCCCAAAGTCATATCAAAAGCATAAGTGAAGGGAATTCTGAATTTGTTTTCACCAATCACCATTTGTCCCATTTTTAGCTTCATCTTGGCTTCCTGCTGGGAATTAACACCATTAATTAATATAGTGTATGAATTTGGTTCTACTGCCTTACTTGGGATTGATCTTGAATCAATACAACAAGAAGTCGCCCCGGTATCCAGTATTGCGTTCACACTGAAAGGTTGTAAATCCGGTATTTCCAAGTTCACCTTGATGTTGTAAAGACGATTACTAACATTTTTTTGAGAAATCTGGCCGTCAGTAATTTTAGAGACTACTTGTTCTTCAAGATAAGTAACCTGCTCCTTTCCCTTTTGAAAATCCTCTGGTGACAGTTGCTGTAAGTCTTCTAATAACGCCTCAGATAACTCCTCCTCGGCCTTTTGATTTCTTCTAAGAACTCTGGATAATTCTTCCTTCAACCTTTGATTCTCTATCAATAAATACTGCGTATAGTTGATTAGTTCAGAAATCAGAGTTCTATCATCATACTATATCGTAGGTGGTGGTAATGGTTTTAATGAAAGCCCTAAACAGCTGCCTGCACATAAAGTACATGTGGTTAACTTGCAAATTGAACAATGACCTCTCGACCTTTGACTTGTAATCCTTCTGCAAAAATGGCATTTAATGTGCTGAGAATTTAACTCCTGGTTTATCTGCCATTCATGGTTGCATACATATTGTTCCTCTGGTATATCTACCTGCACCTGCCATCCTTGGGTTTCCCCTATTAGCACAAATAATGTTTCAGGTAGAGAATTTGTTACCACACTGCAGTATTGTTCCGTATCATGCTCTCCTTCTGATATACTGCAAACAACATTACCTTCCATGTTGGTTTTCTTCTTGAAAACCCACTTGCACCCTATGGGCTTAATCCCTTCAGGTGGGTTAACCAAGTCTCATACTTGATTTTCGTACATGGAATCCATTTCCGACTTCATGGCTTCAAGTCATTTGTCCCTTTCTGAACTTTTCAGAACATTTTCATAACTGATAGGTTCGTCATCGCTTATGAGTAACACGTCGTTCGATTCACTTATGAGAAATCTGTATCTCTCTGGAATATTGCGTGTCCTATCAGACCTACGAAGAGGTGTTGTTGTTTTAGGTTCAACTGATAGCTCATCATTATGAGTTATTGGTTGTGGGTCTAGACTAGGTGTCTCTGTAATGTCTATTGGAGTTTCTTGAACTTCATCAAGTTCAATGCCACTCCCACTGTTTTCTTGTAAAAGAAATTCTTTTTCCAGAAACACAGCATGCCTTGAAACAAACACCTTTTGTTCCAAGGGATGATAGAATTGATAACCCTTCGTTTCCTTAGGGTATCCAATAAATAGACATTTATCAGACTTAGCATCCAATTTGTCTGATACAGTCCGCTTCACATAAGCAGGACAACCCCTATTTTAAGGTGAGTTAAATGAGGTTTCTTACTATTCCACATCTCATATGGAATAGTAGAGACTACCTTGGTCGGGACTCTGTTTAGAAAGTAAACAGCTGTCTTAAGTGCATAGCCCCAAAAGGATTTTGGAAGAGTTGCATGGTTCATCATAGATCTAACCATGTCCATCAAGGTTCAGTTACGCCTCTCAGATACACCATTATGCTGTGGTGTATATGGCGGAGTCCATTGAGACAATATCCCATTGTCCCTAAGATAATCTTGAAACTCTTGACTTAAGTATTCACCACCCCGATCGGATCGAAGTATCTTAATACTTTTGTCAAGCTGTTTCTCTACTTCATTTCTGAACTCTTTGAATTTCTCAAAAGCTTCAGATTTGTGTTTCATCAAGAACACATACCCGAATCGTGAGTGATCATCGATAAAGGTAATGAAGTAGCTATAGCCTCCTTGTGCAAGAGTTGACATTGGTCCACATACATCAGTATGTATTAGACCAAGCAATTCTCCCACTGGATTATCTTTTCCGGAAAAGGGTAATTTGGCCATCTTGCCTTTTAAGCATGATTCGCATGTATCAAATGAACCGGGTTCAAATGATTCCAGAATTCCACATCGGTGTAATTTGGTCATGCGTTTCTTACTTACATGGCCAAGACGACAATGCCACGTATAGGAGTCTTTTCGATTATCTATTCGAGCACGTTTGTTGCTAACTTCGATATTGAAAACATCACCAGATAAATCTAACGTGTAGATTCCATTGCACAAAGTTCCGGTCCCATAAAGAACACCATTTAAAGTTATGTAACAACAATTGTTACTAAAAGTTAAATGATAACCCTTTTCATTCAAGCATGAAATAGATACAATGTTCTTTATTAATGAAGGAACAAAATTATGTCATGTTTCATGAAACAAGATTATGTTTATGCTATGTATGTTCTATGAATGATGAAGCATGTGAAGTATTTTATTTTAAGAATGGGCTTGTACCAGACCGAAGTAAGGGTCCAAAGGATGGACACCTTATGAATGCCTCGGTTCTGGACTACCGAAGCTGTCCACGGTTCTGGGACTACCGTAGCTGTCCAACAGGGATGGGCACCTTAAGAACGCCTCGATTTTTGGAACTACCGTAGCTGTTCCTACCCTAGTAGGTCGAGACTAGTTACCTCGTATTTACTTAGGAATGCGCGCATATGATGTATGTATGTGGTACAAGCCGGGGACCCCTATGATGTTATGATTATGTTTAAGTATTTATAACTATGGTTTTCAAATTAAGCATCCTTATGATATATGCATTGACTCATGCATCCATTTATATTATGCATTATGCCATGATAAGTATGTTTATGTTTATGTTCATGTTAAGAATGATGCCATGATAAGTATGTTTATGTTTATGTTCATGTTAAGAATGATGCCATGATAAGTATGTTTATGTTTATGTTCATGTTAAGAATGATGCCAGGATAAGTATGTTTATGTTTATGATTCATGTTAAGAATGATGCCATGATAAGTATGTTTATATTTATGTTCATGTTAAGAATGATGCCATGATAAGTATGTTATGCTTATGTTCATGTAAGAATTATGCCATGATAAGTAAGCGTATGCTTATGGTGATGTCGAGAATTATGCCATGATAAATATGGTTTAAGAATTAGGTTTATGTTTATGTGACGTATGGATTTTCGTGAGTAGGAAAGGGTCTTACTAAGCTTATGTGCTTATAGTCTTATTTTTCTTATACCACAGATCAAGCAATAGGTTACTAAGGGAAGCAGCAGGAGGGGCAAGAGCATGTGTGTGATAGTGACATGGCAAAGGATTCTCCTATTTACACTTATCGCATGACTTATGTTTGAAATGCCTCCTTTGGTTCTATGCTAAACTTATGATAGTTATGCCTAAGAAATGACTTACTACTTATGATGCTCATGGATAAGTTACTTGCTACTTATGATGCTTATGGATAAGTTATGGAATGTTTAAATCATGATGCTATGTATGCTGGTAATATGTTAAGTTACAATGTCACCATGTTCATGAATGATAATTTAGGCATGTATAGGCGATTCAAGTATTAGTTGCATGGTAAACGCATGTGTATAAGAAGAAAAAAAATTATTCCGCTGCATTAAGATATTCTTATGCCCTATGTATGTTAGCGTAACGCCACCTCTCGCCACACCGTAAGGTGGGGGAAAAAGGCGGGCGTTACAGGTTGGTATCAGAGCAGTTGCCATCTCACTACACACACATCAAGCCTCCTTCCTGCAGCTTCCAAGTAAGTACCTCTATGTATACCTTATGTTCTTTTACGATGTTCTTTTTATGATTCAAGAATATGTAAATATAGATGATATTTTATGATCCTAGAATATGTAAGTATGAAAGTTATTTATGATAGAAAGTACATTGACGGATATAGAATATGAATGATACTACTTTACCTTATTTTTTTTTTTTATGAAACCAAATACTTTAGAATTGGATATGTGGGTAAGAATAACAATAACTTATATTAGTTATACTTGTCTCTTTATGAAGAAAAGCATGGCTAGAAGACAGAGTAACCGACTTAATGAGACAACTCCATCGCCTGACCTGATGCAATTAGTGACCCAACTTCAGCGTCAAGTTACCGAGCAGCAGCAAACCATTAATACCCTGATGAATCAGTAAGAAAATTCTACCACTCCACCGGTGAACCAGACGGCTATACTAGTCGCGCCCACGGTTACGCAAACCCCTCCGACGGGCCCGACCACTGTGGCTCGACAAGAGGCTTATCTGATCCAGTGGTTGAGGCTGAAACCGAAAAATTTCTCGGGTGTTGGTGAACCATGGGACGCCCAAGCGTGGTTCAAGACCGTGGAGAGTACAATGGAGCTGCTGGACTGGCCTGAACATGAGAAGATCAAGTGTGCATCATTCTACCTTTCTGAAGATGCCAGAATGTGGTGGGAAAGGGTCATGGCCAAGAGACAGGTGAACCAGATGACTTGGTGAGATTTCGAATCAGAATTCTTCGAAGAATTCTTCAATATGCGTGTTACCAATAAACACTACGACGAGTTCACGGAATTCCGACAGGGCAACCTCTCAGTCAATGAAGCTATGAAGAAATTTAACCGATTGGCTCGTCTATGCCCTGAGCTGGTCCGCACTGAGAAAGAAAGGGGCCGACTTATGTTGAAGATGTTGTGGCCCGAAATAGCCCTGATCGTGGCCGGCGGAGTTAACAGACCCCAGACCGCCGAGGAGCTGTTTAGTAGTGCCTTACTCACCGAGCATTACCTGAACAATATCAATCAGCAAAGGAAGGCATTAAATGAAAGTAAGAATCAAGTTCACTCCGGGATTCTCGATTCTTTATCTTTCATTATCCCTAATGTTCCTCCCTTTCATTATCACTCAGGAGGTCAAAAACCTCAGAGTACCAATGTTAATTGGAAGGGAAACCAGGGTGGCAAATGGCAGCCATGGAACAACCCCAAGGGGGCCCAGCAAATAAACAGTCCAAGTTTCCCCTGTGTGCTACATGTGGAAAAATGCATCCCGGGGAATGCCGCAAAGGTACGAACCGGTGTTTCATTTGCAGAGTGGATGGGCACATAGCCTCTTACTGTTCTACCAAGAACTAGGCACCTCCCCAACAGCTTGTTCAGTACCAGGGTCCACCAGCGAAACTACATTATATGCAAGCTGAGTTGGAAGGTACCCCGATGAGCCAAGAGAGATTGGAGGCCCCACCAACTATGGCGGATGCCAGGGTTTTCTCTATTACTAAGGAGGATGCCGCAAATGCTTCGACGGTTGTCACAGGTCAGATATTTATTTACAGTCAGTATGCTACTGCATTATTTGATACTGGGGCAATGCACTCGTTCATCTCTACGTCCTACACTAAGAAGATATACATGTCTCCACAAGTGTTAGACTGCAAGTTCTTGATGACCCTGCCTTCGGGAGAAATAATGACATCTACTCACGTGCTGCGTGCTGTGCCAGTCGGAATCGCAGGAAGAGAACTCTACTGCGATCTGATAGTACTCGGCATGCAGGATTATGATGTTATAATGGGAATGGATTTTCTGAGCAAATACGGTGCTTCTGTCGAGTGCCGTAAACGAAAGGTGGTCTTCCAACCTGAGGCAGATTCTATGTTTGAATTTATCGGAGAGCCAAGGAAAAGAACCGGGAAATTTTTATCGACTCTCAAGGCACAGAAGATGTTAGACAAGGGATACTCTGGATTTCTAGCACATGTGGTTGACGTAAGTCAAACCAAGAACCAGAAGCTAGAAGATGTTAGGGTAGTATGTGATTATCCAGAAGTATTCCCAAATGAATTGCCAGGATTAGCTCCTGATAGAGAAGTGGAATTTGAGATCGAATTGATTCCTGGTACTAACCTGATCTCCAAGGCACCTTACCGAATGACGCCGGCTGAATTAAAAGAGCTTCAAGAACAACTACAGGAGTTACTCGATAAGGGTTTTATTCGCCCTAGTCATTCTCCATGGGGAGCTCCGGTACTATTTGTGAAGAAGAAAGACGGATCTATGCGAATGTGCATAGATTATCGAGCGCTGAACAATGTGACGATCAAGAACAGGTATCCCCTTCCGAGGATAGATGACCTGTTTGATCAATTAAAGGGAGCCACCATTTTCTCAAAAATCGATCTGAGGTCTGGTTATCATCAAGTTAGAGTAAAACAGGATGATATTCCGAAGACGGCCTTCCGAACAAGGTACGGGCATTTTGAATTCGTGGTTATGCCCTTCGGCGTGACAAATGCTCCTGCTATGTTTATGGACCTTATGAATCGAGTATTCTCATCTTTTCTCGACAAATTTGTAATCGTCTTCATCGACGATATTCTCATTTATTCGAGAAACCAAGAGGAGCATGCCGAGCACCTGAAGATAGTGTTACAAACTCTTCTGGAAAAACAACTGTACGCAAAGTTCTCCAAATGTGAGTTCTGGCTGACCAAGTAGGCTTTTTGGGCCATATTATTTCCAAAGATGGGGTTATGGTGGATCCAACAAAGATTGAAGCTGTGAATAACTGGAGCCGGCCAAAGAACGCCAGCAAAATCAGAAGCTTCCTTGGGCTGGTGGGCTATTACCGAAAATTTGTGGAGGACTTCTCGAGAATTGCAACCCCTCTAACGGCTCTCACCCGGAAGGATAAGAGGTATGAATAGACGGAAAACTGTGAAAGGAGTTTCTTGGAACTAAAAAGGAGACTTACAAGTGCTTCAATCCTTACCCTTCCAGAATGTAACCAGAGCTTCGACATGTATAGCGATGCCTCCAAACTGGGACTGGGAGCTGTACTTATGCAGAGTGGTAAGATCATTGCTTACGCTTCTAGACAACTCAAGGAACATTAACAAAATTACCCCACTCACGATCTGGAACTGGCCGTTGTGGTCTTCGGTCTTAAGATATGGAGACATTATCTGTATGGAGCGCAGTGTAGGATTTATACAGACCACCAGAGTCTGCGATATTTCTTCACTCAGAAAGACCTGAATATGAGACAACGCCGATGGCTTGAGTTGGTGAAGGACTACGACTGCGAGATCTTCTACCATCTAGGGAAGGCAAACAAAGTGGCCGATGCACTCAGCCGGAAGTCAAGTGCCACCTTGATGTCCATATCTATACTACCCGCCCACTCGAAAGAGAAATTATGAATTTTGGAGTCGAGGTCACCTCCGGACGACTTTCTACTATGACAATCTCACTGACGCTGTTCGAGGACATATTGGAAAAACAGAATGGTGATCTGAGTCTTCGGAGAATCAAACAGGAGATCCTGGAAGGAAAGGGCGATGGTTTTTGTATCGCCGACGGGGGAGTACTTTACCTTGGGAATCGTCTATGTATCCCTAATGATCCGGAGCTGCGGAGAGAAATATTAGCAGAAGCTCACGGAAACCCTTATTCGATGCACCTGGGATCCACCAAAATGTATCAAGATCTGAAGGAGAAATTCTGGTGGTCCGGTATGAAGAGAGATGTGGCTCAGCATGTTAGTACTTGCCTGACTTGTCAACGAGTGAAAGCAGAACACCAGCGACCCGGAGGAGTTCTGCAGCCACTTTCGATTCCGGAGTGGAAATGGGAAGACATCTCTATGGACTTTATTTCAGGACTTCCTAGGACTACAAATGGATATGATGCGATTTGGGTAATTGTGGGCAGGCTGACGAAGTCTGCTCACTTCCTAGCAATCAAGATGACTTATTCGATTGAGCAACTGGCTCAATTATATGTTAAGGAGATAATCCGACTTCATGGAGTTCCCAAGACTATCATCTCAGATAGGGACGGTCACTTTACCTCGCATTTTTGGGAGTGTGTTCAGAAGTCTCTCGGCACTAAACTACGATTCAGCACCGCCTTTCACCCTCAGACTGATGGGCAAACTGAACGAGTGAATCAAGTACTGGAGGACATGTTGCAAGCTTGTGCTCTGGATTTCAAAGGAAGTTGGTGCCGATACCTATGATTAGCGGAATTCGCTTACAATAATAGCTACCAAGCTACGATCGGAATGGCGCCTTATGAAGCTTTGTATGGGAGGAGATGTAGGTCTCCGATCTGTTGGTACGAAGGTGGTGAAATGAAGGAAATGAGGCTCACGACGGATGTTATCGACGGCACCACCCGAGCTATACAGAACATTCGACAACGGATAGAAGTTGCTCAGAGCCGGCAGAAGAGTTATGCAGATGTCCGGCGTAGACCACTGGAATTTAATGTTGGCGATTTGGTGTTCCTCAAAGTGGCTCCTATGAAAGGGGTGACGAGAATTGGGAGGAGAGGAAAACTAAGTCCGCGTTATGTGGGACCGTACCTAATCCTGAAAAGAGTCGGCAAGGTGGCATATGAGCTAGAGTTGCCTCAAGAGATGTTGGCTATTCATAACGTGTTCCATGTATCAATGCTGAAGAAGTGTATTCCAAATATGGATCAAGTGATCGAGCCACAGACAGTACAAGTTCAGGAGGACCTAAGTTATGAAAGCCGACCTATCCAGATCTTGGATCGGGAAGTCAA
The DNA here is from genome assembly GCA_024364735.1 of Boesenbergia rotunda. Classification (NCBI taxonomy): domain Eukaryota; kingdom Viridiplantae; phylum Streptophyta; class Magnoliopsida; order Zingiberales; family Zingiberaceae; genus Boesenbergia; species Boesenbergia rotunda. The sequence goes on along the minus strand of JAGFNQ010004793.1, from coordinate 583,459 downwards.
GAAGCTAAGGAACAAGGAGGTACCCATAGTCAAGGTCCTATGGCAAAGTCAACGGTTCGAGGAAGCTACCTGGGAACGCGAGGACGAGATGAGACGCAAGTACCCAGAGCTATTCTAAGTTCGAGGACGAACATTCACGAGGTATGGGGGATTGTAACGACCCAGAAAATTTTCTCAATATTTTTTTAAAAATATTGATCATGTTTAGATAGTTTTTCGAGGAACCTAGAGATACTAGTATGAACTTTAGCCTAGTTATCCATGATTTTCCCATTTAATTTGAGAAGCTAAGTACTAATGGGCCTTATATGGGCTCTTTTAGTACCATGGTTATGAGTGGATTTTAGGTAGAATTTAATATAAATATAAATAGGTTTAATTAGGAATATTAGCATGATTATGGGTGGGTTTTAGGGGGTATTTCCAAAAAAAAATAAAAAATAAAATAAAATAAAAATAAAGTGCATGCACCAAGGATTGAACCTTGGACCTATTGTATCACCATGCATGTACTAACCAATTCACCTAACAAGGGAGTGCTAGTGGAAAAGGGAAGGGATTTTAATTGAGGCTAAAGGAAGTGAAGAGTCATAGCATCATGTCTCTTTACTTGCTTCCTTCATCTAGTATATAAGAGGGAGGAATGGAAGAGACAACTTAGCACTTAAGCATTTGCCTCTTCATCCACCAAAACTCCTTCTTCTCTTCTTATTTCTCCTCCTAGCCGAAACCTACAAGGTGGGTTTTTCCTTTGGAAAAGTTTCACAAGGAGACCTCTTCATTAAGATCTAAGGGTCTTCTACAAGGCTACAAGGGATAGGGGTAGTCTAAGGTCAAGGAAATTCTTTTTTGGCTTCTCTATTCAAGGTGATAATCAAGATAACCCAAGGTAAGACTCCCTCACCTGTGGTATAATGGTTTTCAAGTTGTTTTCATGATATAAGAATTTGTTTGGACTATATGTTGAGAAAACTAGGGTTAAGGCCTCCAAGGGTTTCGACCACCACAAGGTTCCATGTTTAGGTTTGGATCTAACTTTCTAATAATGTTTCCTAGGTTGTCTCATGTTGTAAGGAATGTTAATGGGGAGTTATGTGAAGTTTTTACATGACCTATGGCCTTGTAACTTTCGGCCAAGTTAGGGTTTGTAGTAAGGAGTTAGGGTTAACTTCAAGCAAGGGTTCTAATGGCTTCCTATGGTATTGTATGTAAGGTATTAGATGTAAGTTGGAAATTTTATGAATTTTTCCATGTGTTTGTGACCCATTAGTGTAACGCCCCAAAATTTTCCCATATGAAATATTATGAAATTCATGAAATATTATTATGAAATATCATGAAATATTATGAATTCATGAATAGAAAATATTATGAAATTCATGAAATATTATTATGAAATATTATGAGATATTATGAATTCATGAATATGAAATATTATGAAATTCATGAAATATTATTATGAAATATCATGAAATATTGAATTCATGAATATGAAATATTATGAAATTCATGAAATATTATTATGAAATATTATGAAATATTGTGAATTCATAAAACATAATTATTACTATGAAATTTCATGATGGGCTTGGCTTAATGGGTTTGGATGTGGAATAGTGCAAAAAGGAAATATAGAAAGGAGGAAGCAAGGATTGAACCTTGAACCTCCTAGTTGCACTAACCATGTCATAACCAATGAACCAAGTCATATTTCATGTAGAGGGAATAAGGAACATGCTTGTTAAAGCTAGAGAAGTGAAGAGACATGTCTCTTCATGGGAAAAGTATAAATAAGAGAAGGAGAAGTTGGAATAACTTCCTCTCTTCTTCTTCCTCACTCTCCCCACCGAAATTCATCTACTCCTTCTCCCTTTTCATTTTCGAAAAACACAACCCTAGGGTTCTAACCCTAGGGAATTAGGAGGAAGGAGAACCATTCAAGGATCTTGCCTCTACTAGGGCCAAGGGTTCTAGAGAAACTTTGGTAAAGGAAACTCTCACTTCAACCAAGGGTACCCTAAAGATTTAGGGAGGGTGAAATTCAAGCGAAAGGATGTAAGTATCCCCTCGCCTGCAGTGTAATTGTTATGCATGATTCTTGTTGTTTTCTTGTACAAAAGAATTAGGGTTTTCCCTTTGTAAGTTTCGGCCACCTCCATTAGGAGAGGCTTTGGTTACTCATTAATACATGAGAAGATCCCTTGAGACTTAGGGTATATAGGTATGTTGTTTTTCTTTATGATGTTGTGAACAAAAACTAGGGTTCTACCCTTATGTGACTTTCGGCCAAAGAATGAAGCAAAGAGGGTTTTAAGGTTGTATGATTCCTATGATATATCCATGCTTAGTAGTGTAGACAAAATGCTTGTATAAATGTTGGTGTGAAAATTTGATTTCAAGAAACCTAGTTTCCCTTACCCTTGAGTTCGGCCAACCCTAGAGGGATTAGAGATTAGGGTTGCCTAATTATCTTATGATGGAATCTATGGTTAATAAGTGGCATGATAGGTATGTGAGATGTTTGTGTAAATGCTTGTATGAATGTTGATTCAAAAACCCTAATTTCCCCTACCCTACACCATTCGGCCAACTCCCTAAGGTTAGGGTTTGTGAAGGTTAAACTACCCTAGGAGATATGCTTATGTTTGGGAATAATGATATGTATATGCATGTGATGTTTAAGGGAATGTTTGATAGGAAAACTTAACCTTTCCCCTAGCATGTGATATTCGGCCAAGCCTAGAACATTAGGTTTGTGAAGCTTGATTACCCCATGATGTATGCTATGCTTAGAATGATATATGATGGATATAGATATGATACTTGTATGTGATGTTTGATGTCAAAAACCTAAGCTATCTCTACTTTGACTTTCGGCCAGGACCTTAGGTTTAGGGTTAAGAAGAACTCGATTAACTCATGAAGTATGCTACCACTTTCTATGACAGGAATATGATTTATGTGACCAACCTTGTCATATATAAGTTTGTGTAAGTGGTTGAAATATGACATATATATGAGCATGTTTATATAGCCCACGTGGCACCCTTTATGAATTGCATGTGATGTGTATGATAAAACGCTTGAAAGGATACTCCACTAAGTATGGGATCAAGAGCACCCCTTATGTTGTGTGGTGTGTCCCTACGGGATCATGAGCACCCTTGAAGAGTGGTGTGTCCCATAAGAGTGGATTTGGAGTATTCCTTAGCATATATGTAAAAGCATGTAAAGTATTTTACTTTATGAATGGGCTTGTACCGGACCAAAGTATGAGTCCAAGGGATGGGCACCTTAAGAACGCCCCGGTTCTGGACTACCGACTATGCTGTCCACGGTTCTGGCACTACCGTAGCTGCGCAACAGGGATGGGCACCTTAAGAACGCCCCGGTTCTGGGACTACCGACTATGCTGTCCTTACCCTAGTAGGTCGGGGCTCGCTACCTCGTATCTACTTAGGGATGCACGCTCATGATGTATGTATGTGGTACAAGCCGGGGACCCCTAATGATGATACGATGATATTTAAGTATTTAAAAGTATGATTTTAAAAGTTAAGCATCCTTATGTATATGCATTCCATACTTTATACTGCTTGCTTAGAAACTGTGATGTTTAGTATGCTATGATGAACTCATGCTTATGATTTATTATGTGTACATGTTGTATGCTTTCGTATGGTTTTAGCGAGTAGGACAGGATCCTTACTAAGCATTTGTGCTTACTAGTTTATGTGTTGTCTTATGCTGCAGATAAGGGTAAGGAACACTTGAACTAAAGGAAGAGGCAGGAGGCTGAAGATGTGTGGGGTGGTGGCTCGGGAAAGAAATATTTCTATATCTACTTTATCATGTTTATGTTTATGTTCCTTGACAACAAGGGTTAGTGAATAGAATTGATGTTGCATGATAGTGGTTACCCTTGGATGTCTCTTACACTTGATTATGCTATGAGTTGAATTACTGGTGAACTTATCATGTTATAGGATAACTTTTATTTAAGATATTTCACATAAGGTTTTAGATTTCCTTAGATTCAATTTCATGAACTAATATTATGCATGGAAACCTATGACTATGTTTTAAAGGATGATTAAAGCATGATAGAAAATTTGCATGCACTGATTAATATGCTTAGCACTTATGTTCTTCTTTTAAAAGTTGAAAAAAAATTAATTATATGAATGAGTAGTACGTAACCCCGCCCTGAGAGTAGATATAAGGGCGGGCGTTACAATTAGGGTTTCGGCCAAAGACAAATAAGAGGGCTAGGAATTAGGGTAGCTCCAATTACGGGGTCAAATGACTTCCTATGACGTTGTATGAATGTATGAGTTCTCCTTTTTCCTATGGGACCTTTGCATGTTGCTTGAATGATGGGGTCTTTCCCCTATTGAACTTTCGGCCAAGACCATAAGTTAGGGTTTGGGTTGGGTTAAGTTTCAAAAGATACTTGTTTATGCTTTATTAGGATGTATGTATATGAGTAGGCATGTGTAAGAATTTTTATGTTACCTAAAACCCTAGCTTTATGTGCTATATATCATGATCTTGTATACTTAGGTTATGTGCTATGTTTAATCATGAATGTTTTAAACCTTATACCATGAACACATGTATTGTGATGTAGGTCTCATGTTTATGTAGAATGATGCATGTATGATGTTAAATGCCTAGGATAGATATATGATCATGAAAGTCTATGCATGTGATAAGTTGAATGCCATGAACCTAAGTAGTATGTATCATGTTCATATGAATCCTACCCATGCATGCTTTAGGATAGATACCATGATTATGTATACCATGTAATATGTACCAGGTATGAAAAGATCTATGCATGTTTACCCTTTTGTACCATGATCATGCATGCTTTATGAATTAAGATGCTAATTATGTATGTATGTCATGCTTTATGAATGAAGATGATGAATGAAAATGATGTTTATGGCTCTAAGACATGATGATGTATGCATGACATATCTTATGAATGAAGATGATGAATGATGATGATGTTCATGCCTTTAAGGCATAATGATGTTAAGTATGAATGATGAAATGTTAAGTATGTTTATGTCAAGCCAAGGGATGGGCACCTTAAGAATGCCTCGGTTCTGGACTACCGTAGCTGTCCACGGTTCTGGAACTACCGTAGCTGTTCCTATTCTTATGTCATGTTTCATGAAACAAGATTATGTTTATGCTATGTATGTTCTATGAATGATGAAGCATGCAAAGTATTTTATTTTAAGAATGGGCTTGTACCGGATCGAAGTAAGGGTCCAAGGGATGGGCACCTTAAGAACGCCTCGGTTCTGGACTACCGAAGCTGTCCACGGTTCTGGGACTACCGTAGCTGTCCAACAGGGATGGGCACCTTAAGAACGCCTCGGTTTTTAGAACTACCGTAGCTGTTCCTACCCTAGTAGGTCGAGACTAGCTACTTCGTATTTACTTAGGGATGCGCGCATATAATGTATGTATGTGGTACAAGCCGGGAACCCTTATGATGTTATGATTATGTTTAAGTATTTATAACTATGGTTTTCAAATTAAGCATCCTTATGATATATGCATTGACTCATGCATCCATTCATGTTATGCATTACGCCATGATAAGTATGTTTATATTTATGTTCATGTTAAGAATGATGCCATGATAAGTATGTTTATGTTTGTTTATATTCATGTTAAGAATGATGCCATGATAAGTATGTTTATGTTTATGTTCATGTTAAGAATGATGCCAGGATAAGTATGTTTATGTTTATGATTCATGTTAAGAATGATGCCATGATAAGTATGTTTATGTTTATGTTTATGTTAAGAATGATGCCATGATAAGTATGTTATGCTTATGTTCATGTAAGAATTATGCCATGATAAGTAAGCGTATGCTTATGGTGATGTCGAGAATTATGCCACGATAAATATGGTTTAAGAATTAGGTTTATGTTTATGTGACATATGGATTTTCATGAGTAGGAAAGGGTCTTACTAAGCTTATGTGCTTATAGTCTTATTTTTCTTATACCGTAGATCAAGCAAGAGGTTACTAAGGGAAGCAGCAGGAGGGGCAAGAGCATGTGTGTGGCAGTGACATGGCAAAGGATTCTCCTATTTACACTTATCGCATGACTTATGTTTGAAATGCCTCCTTTGGTTCTATGCTAAACTTATGATAGTTATGCCTAAGAAATGACTTACTACTTATGATGCTCATGAATAAGTTACTTGCTACTTATAATGCTTATGGATAAGTTATGGAATGTTTAAATCATGATGCTATGTATGCTGGTAATATGTTAAGTTACAATGTCACCATGTTCATGAATGATAATTTAGGCATGTATAGGCGATTCAAGTATTAGTTGCATGGTAAACGCATGTGTATAAGAAGAAAAAAAATTATTCCGCTGCATTAAGATATTCTTATGCCCTATGTATGTTAGCGTAACGTCGCCTCTCGCCACACCGTAAGGTGGGGGAAAAAGGCGGGCGTTACATCTTCACGTTAGATTTATCCGGTGACGTATTCAATATCGAAGTTAGCAACAAACGTGCTCGAATAGATAATCAAATAGACTCCTATATGTGGCATTGTCGTCTTGGCCATGTAAGTAAGAAACGCATGACCAAATTACTCCGATGTAGAATTCTAGAATCATTTGAACCCGGTTCATTTGATACATGTGAATCATGCTTAAAAGGCAAGATGACCAAATTACCCTTTTCCGAAAAAGATAAACCAGTGGGAGAATTGCTCGGTCTAATACATACTGATGTATGTGGACCAATGTCAACTCTTGCACAAGGAGGCTATAGCTACTTCATTACCTTTATCGATGATCACTCACAATTCGGGTATGTGTTCTTAATAAAACACAAATCTGAAGCTTTTGAGAAATTCAAAGAGTTTAGAAGTGAAGTAGAGAACTAACTTGGCAAAAGTATTAAGATACTTCAATCCGATCGGGGTGGTGAATACTTAAGTCAAGAGTTGACTTAAGTTTCAAGATTATCTTAGGGACAATGGGATATTGTTTCAATGGACTCCGCCATATACACCACAGCATAATGGTGTATCTGAGAGGCGTAACCGAACCTTGATGGACATGGTTAGATCTATGATGAATCATGCAACTCTTCCAAAATCCTTTTGGGGCTATGCGCTTAAGACAGCTGTTTACTTACTAAACAGAATCCCGAACAAGGTAGTCTCTACTACTCCATAAGAGACGTGGAATAGTAAGAAACCTCATTTATCTCACCTAAAGATATGGGGTTGTCCTGCTTATGTAAAGCGGACTGACTATATTAGACAAATTGGATGCTAAGTCTGATAAATGTCTATTTATTGGATACCCTAAGGAAACGAAGGGTTACCAATTCTATCATCCCTTGGAACAAAAGATGTTTGTTTCAAGGCATGCTGTATTTTTAGAAAAAGAATTTCTTTTACAAGAAAATAGTGGGAGTAGCATTGAACTTGAAGAAGTTCAAGAAACTCCAATAGACATTACAGAGACACCTAGTCTAGACCCACAACCAATAACTCATAATGATGAGCTATCAGTTGAACCTTAAACAACACCACTTCTTCGTAGGTCTGATAGGACACGCAATATTCCAGAGAGATACAGATTTCTCATAAGTGAATCGAACGACGTGTTACTCATTAACGATGACGAACCTATCAGTTATGAAGATGTTCTGAAAAATTCAGAAAGGGATAAATGGCTTGAAGCCATGAAGTCGGAAATGGATTCCATGTACAAAAATCAAGTATGGGACTTGGTTAACCCATCTGAAGGGATTAAACCCATAGGGTGCAAGTGGGTTTTCAAGAAGAAAATCGACATGGAAGGTAATGTTGTTACCTTTAAGGCTAGATTAGTGGCAAAAGGATATCGTCAGAAACAAGGAATTGATTATGACGAAACCTATTCGCCAGTAGCTATGCTTAAATCCATTCGGATGCTCCTGGCCATAGCAGCTCATTATGATTATGAGATATGACAAATGGATGTGAAAACAGCTTTCCTTAATGGAAACCTGCTTGAGGAAGTATACATGATACAACCTGAAGGTTTCACATCGGTTAATAAAACCAAAGTATGCAAGCTTCGACGATCCATATATGGACTAAAGCAAGCATCCAGGAGCTGGAACATCCATTTTGATGAGACAATCAAAGAGTTTGATTTCTCACAAAATCCTGACGAACCTTGTGTGTACAAGAAGGTTAGTGGGAGTGCAGTCGTATTCCTAGTGTTATATGTCGATGACATATTACTTATAGGAAACGATATATCAGTCTTACAGTCAGTTAAAATTTGGTTGTCCAAAACTTTCTCCATGAAAGACCTGGGAGAAGCAACCTATATCCTTGGGATTAGAATCTATAGAGATAGATCAAAACGGTTGCTTGGTCTTTCGCAGTCTACATATATAGACCGAGTGTTAAAAAGGTTTAGCATGTCGGAATCCAAGAAAGGTTACCTTCCCATCAGGCATGTGATCAACATTTCGAAGTCTATGTGTCCATGCACAGAAGACGAGAGGATTTACATGAATAAGATTCCTTATGCATCCGCGATAGGATCTATCATGTATGCTATGTTATGTACTAGGCCCGATGTATCGTATGCTCTGAGCGTTACAAGCAGATACCAGTCTGATCCAGGAATGGATCATTGGGCGGCTGTCAAGACAATCCTCAAGTACTTAAGAAACACTAAGGATGTGTTCCTAATATATAGAGAAGGTGATATGGTAATACGTGGGTATACAGATGCCAGTTTCCAAACAGATAAGGATGACTCTAAATCTCAGTCCGGATACGTATTTATTTTGAATGGAGGCGCAATAAGTTGGAAGAGTTCCAAGCAAGACACCGTAGCGGATTCTACCACGGAAGCGGAATATATTGCAGCTTCGGAAGCAGCAAAGGAAGCAGTCTAGATCAAGAAGTTTGTCTCAGAACTTGGTGTGGTTCCAACCATTGATGAAGCAATACCGGTTTACTGCGATAACAATGGAGCTATTGCACAAGCAAAGGAACCAAGGTCTCATCAGCGATCCAAACATGTGCTTCGCCGCTATCATCTGATCAGAGAGATTATAAGTAGGAATGATATACAAATTGAGAAAATTCCCACTGAAAGGAATTTAGCGGATCCTTTAACTAAGGCCTTGCCTCAAAGCAAGTTTGAGTNAACCTAGAGATACTAGTACGAACTTTAGCCTAGTTATCCATGATTTTCCCATTTAAATTGAGACGCTAAGTACTAATGGGCCTTATATGGGCTTTTCTAGTACCATGGTTATTAGTGAATTTTAGGTAGAATTTAATATAAATATAAATGGGTTTTAATTAGGAATATTAGCATGATTATGGGTGGGACTTAGGGGAATTTTCGAAATTAATAAAAAAATATATAAAATAAAAATAAAGTGCATGCACCAAGGATTGAACCTTGGACCTAGTATACCATCATGCATGTACTAACCAATTCACCTAGCAAGGGAGTGCTAGTGGAAAAGGGAAGGGATTTTAGTTGAGGCTAAAGGAAGTGAAGAGTCATAGCATCATGTCTCTTCACTTACCTCCTTCATCTAGTATATAAGAGGGAGGAATGGAAGAGACAACTTAGCACTTAAACATTTGTCTCTTCATCCACCAAAACTCCTCCTTCCTTCTTCTTTCTTCTCCTAGCCGAAACCTACAAGGTGGGTTCTCCTTTGGAAAAGTTTCACAAGGAGACCTCTTCTTCAAGATCTAAGGGCTTTTTACAAGGCTACAAGGGATAGGGGTAGTCTAAGGTCAAGAGAAATTTCTTTTGGCTTCTCTATTCATGGTTTATAATCAAGATCAAGAAAGGTAAGACCCCCTCACCTGTGGTATAATTGTTTCTTTGATGGTTATCAAGATTTAGACTTTTGTTTAAGATCTAAGTTGAGAAAATCATGTGGTAGGGCCTTTAGGGTTTCGGCCAAGGCTTGAAAGGGGGCTTAGGGATGATGTAAACTCTTATTCATGCTCCTTAATGTTTTATTATGATAAGTAAGGTATAGATTATGATTTAGGGAAAGTTTGTGGCACCCTAAAGTCCTTTAGGGTTTCGGCCACCCTCCATGTCCCATGGTTAGGTTTAAATTCAACCCTTCAAGCATGTTTATATGTTTCCTCTATGATCTAATGGATATTAATTGTGTGTTATATGAATTTTTCCCATGGAATTATGGCCTTTAGGGTTTCGGCCAAGAGCATTTCTAGGGCAAGGAAATTAAGGTGAGCTCCAATTATGGGGTTTAATGACTCCCTATGGTTTTGTATGTAATGTATGAGTTTTCTTTTACTCATAGAACCTTTCATGTTGATTGAATGATGGAGCCATCTCCTATGGAACTTTCGGCCAACCTTGTAATTTAGGGTTTGGGTTGGGTTAAGTTTTCAAAGGTACTTGTTATGGTTTACTAGGATGTATGTATATGATTAAGTATGTTGTAAGAATTTTTATGTGACCCAAAACCCTAGCTTCATGTAAGATGTATCATGACTTTGTATGTTAGGTCATGTGCTATGATTATTCATAAATGTTTAGACCATGTGCCATGAACCTAGGGAATATGTATCATGTATGAAAAGATCTATGCATGTTTTCCTATGTACCATGATCATGCAAGCTTTATGAATTAAGATGCTAATTATGTATGTATGCCATGTTTTATGAATGATATGTATGTGTGTCATGCCTTATGAATGATATGTACGTATGCCATGTTTAAGAATGAAGATGATGAATGAAAATGATGATCATGACTCTAAGACAAAATGATGTATGCATGACATACCTTATGAATGAAGATAATGAATGATGATGAATGTTCATGCCTTTAAGGCATCATGATGTTAAGTATGAATGATGAAATGTCAAGTATGTTTATGTCATGCTAAGGGATGGGCACCTTAAGAATGCCTCGGTTCTGGACTACCGTAGCTGTCCACGGTTCTGAAACTACCGCAGCTGTTCCTATTCTTATGTCAAGCTTTATGAAACAAGATTATGTTTATGCTAAGAATGTTCTATGAATGATGAAGCATGTGAAGTATTTTATTTTTATGAATGGGCTTGTACCGGACTGAAGTAAGGGTCCAAGGGATGGGCACCTTAAGAACGCCCCGGTTCTGGACTACCGAAGCTGTCCACGGTTCTGGGACTACCGAAGTTGTTCAACAGGGATGGGCACCTTAAGAACGCCTCGGTTCTAGGACTACCGTAGCTGTCCTTACCCTAGTAGGTCGAGATTAGCTACCTCGTATTTACTTAGGGATGCGCGCATATGATGTATGTATGTGGTACAAGCCGGGGACCCCTATGATGTTATGATTATGTTTAAGTATTTATAACTATGGTTTTCAAATTAAGCATCCTTATGATATATGCATTGACTCATGCATCCATTCATGTTATGCATTACGCCATGATAAGTATGTTTATGTTTATGTTCATGTTAAGAATGATGCCATGATAAGTATGTTTATGTTTATGTTCATGTTAAGAATGATGCCATGATAAGTATGTTTATGTTTATGATTCATGTTAAGAATGATGCCATGATAAGTATGCTTATGTTTATGTTTATGTTAAGAATGATGCCATGATAAGTATGTTTATGTTTATGTTCATGTTAAGAATGATGTCATGATAAGTATGTTTATGTTTATGTTCATGTTAAGAATGATGCCATGATAAGTATGTTTATGTTTATGTTCATGTTAAGAATGATGCCATGATAAGTAAGCGTATGCTTATGGTGATGTCGAGAATTATGCCACGATAAATATGGTTTAAGAATTAGGTTTATGTTTATGTGATGTATGGATTTTCGTGAGTAGGAAAGAGTCTTACTAAGCCTATGTGCTTATAGTCTTATTTTTTTCTTATACCGCAGATCAAGCAAGAGGTTACTAAGGGAAGCAGCAGGAGGGTCAAGAGCATGTGTGTGGCAGTAACATGGCAAAGGATTCTCCTATTTACACTTATCGCATGACTTATGTTTGAAATGCCTCCTTTGGTTCTATGCTAAACTTATGATAGTTATGCCTAAGAAATAACTTACTACTTATGATGCTTATGAACAAGTTACTTGCTACTTATGATGCTTATGGATAAGTTATGGAATGTTTAAATCATGATGCTATGTATGCTGGTAATATGTTAAGTTACAATGTCACCATGTTCATGATGTTGGGACCGGGTGCATGTCGACAAGGATACGAGTTCGTAAAATTTAAAATTTTTACGTGCAGCGGAAGAGTTTGCATAAAATAATTTCCTAAATTATTTTAACTTCGTATCTAGCATGCAATCTTATGGTGTGTTGACATAATCATAAAATAAAACTTTGTGGAAAAGTAAACAAATTTACCAAGTACCTCTCGTAACTTGAAGTAAGGGACGAGATCCAACCGTAGCGTCCCTTGGAAGCTCCGCCTCTATTCGTGTCCACGCCGAGTTCTCTTCGGGATGACTTCGCAAAGTCACGAGTTTTGTGTCGACGAGAACTACTAGATTCTCGGAAGACACAACTAAGAATATCAAGAGAGGAGTTAGGAAACTAACCACCAAGAACGGAATCGAATTCCGAGAGAGAGGGAGATGTGATCCGCTTCTTCTTCTTCTTGGTTGGTTTCTTCTTCTCCTTGAAGCTCACGGCAACACCTTGCCTTGGAGGAATTGAGCCGGCCCTAGATGGAGGAAGGGGCGCCGGCCCTAGGACTCCAATGGGCGCCGGCCCTAGGTGGGGAGAAGGGAAGGAGAAGAGGAGTCGCTATCCGCTTCTTCTTCGTCGTGTTCGGGTTCTCCTTCTTCTTCTTGCTCACGCCAACTTCAAAAGGGGAGAGCTTTGTGAGCCGGCCCTAATCCTATAGGGTGGGCGCCGGCCCTAGGCAAGAGAGGGAGAGAGGAGAAGAGATTAAGAGAGAGAGAGAGAGATCTTAATCAACAATTGATTAGATTGATTGATGTGTCTAAAGGGCTAGCCTTTGGGTCCTTTATATAGTAGCAACTCTTTGCTAAGTCTCCCTCTAAACGGAATTAGTTATAAGAAATTTATCCTATAAATTTTCTTAACTAATTATTCCGTTTAAACCAAGTTTTATTATAAACTAATTTATGATAAAACTAATTCTTCTTCTCTTTAAATTATGGAATAAATTTTATAAGAAATTTATAAACTTTCTTATTATGGAAAACTCAATTCATAATTGATTTTATAAAATTAAAATAAACCAATTCATGGATTATTTTAATCTTCGATAAAAGAATAAATTTCTATAAATTTTATTTATATAAATTTCTTTATACAAATTTATTTATCCATAATTTATAAAACAAATCACACTAGATTTATTTTATTAATTAAACCAAAATAAACTTGGTTTATTCTCCTTCATTGGCCGGCCAACACCCTCTTTGGCCGGCCCAAACCGACCCGAACCGTCGCGAATTAAACTCATTTAATTCGCCCAAAAAGCCTTCAAAAGACTTAGCCATTTTTAGCTTCCATTGCGCCTCTGATTAACTCAGATTCGACTCGTTTCTCTTGATCGGAAAATCTAATTTTCAACTCGTTTTAAATCCCTCGGATTACTCGTATTGCGTGTGACTAAATAGGCTTTCGATTTATGTTGGCCGTCTATAATTAACCCATTAATTATAGAACGATCATGAGTGGCACCTAGTAGTACATCATGATCCCCAATTAATCGAAAGATCAACGGTTTGACCCCAGAAGAAATTATTCTGAAACCCTTCAGCAGCTCTAATGAATCGTGCCTCATTCCCTTCACCACCTTATACCCACTTGGTTCAGGACACGGTCTATGGTGTCAGTCCCCACTAGGCTGACTACGTCACACCTAGCCCAAGTAGTGTCTTCCTCGTCCTTTGGATTTCTAATTACTCTCATGTATTTAAGAGACTCGCACTCTTAACATGATATGCTCTGGCCAGAGGCTTTGAGTAACAATCCGACGATAGGCCTGGGTATACATCTCCTCGCAAGGAGTGGTGAATCCTTTGTAGGCTGTTCAAACATCTTCGGGCACTTCGGCTTATACCCGATCATCCTGGGTCCACACCTCCTTGGAGATGCTTGCTTAAGATGTCAAAGTATAAGTCTCCATGACCAAGATGACTTGAACACCGCAAGTCAAAGGAACATCGCACTTAAGCCGCAGTAAGATCTTCATTGACATATCTACATGTAGATTCCCATATGAAGTCTTACAGCTAGTCACTCCAATGAACTAGTTCCCTTAACTAGCATCCATGTTTATCTCCGGACATCCCAATGTCACCAGCTAGTGAGAATCAGCTGATTAGAGAATAACCTATGCTAGTCTCAACAGAATTGATAGTGTCCGTTTTTATCAATTCATCGACTAGGGATAATTTCAATACTTCACAATTGCACATTAGAGATAATCACTAGTTGTGATCCCATCACAAATTCTCTTATGCTGTGAGTTGTATTGCGGACATTCAGTAGATGAGTTTAAGATCCCAATCAAATACACAAAACATGTATACTCAAATAGTGAATTATCATTTATTAAAATAAATGTTTACATCATAAGGCGATTGCCTTAGGACACTTCTCTCATATTACTAACACATGAATGATAATTTAGGCATGTATAGACGATTCAAGTATTAGTTGCATGGTAAACGCATGTGTATAAGAAGAACAAAAAAAATTATTCCGCTGCATTAAGATATTCTTATGCCCTATGTATGTTAGCGTAACGCCGCCTCTCGCCACACCGTTAAGGTGTGGGAAAAAGGCGGGCGTTACACAGCCCGAGCCCCACCCCTTCCCTATCCGACGCTGGTAAGTCTCCCGGTGTCTGCCAGGTATATCTCTTAGTCATGCATGAACCTGCTTTGCTTTCACAGTTTCCCTAGTGTTGTCTATGACCCTGAAGGGAGGTTTCAGGCTAGAGAGGGCCGAGCTACAGACTCGGATTGCCTCTAGGTTGGCAATTAGAGGAGGTACTGTAGCAAAGGTCGTCCCGGCCAACCCGACCCCGACTGTACATGGGTCGGTCCCCACTGCTTCCGAGACCGCTCCGTCCGCAACTGTCCAACCGCGCCTTCCTTCCAAACGCCGGCGAGCGTCCTCCCCAATAGGGGGCTCGTCCCTCCCTTCTTCCAGCAAACGTCTGGAGAAGAAGAAGAAGAAGAAGAAAAAGAGAGCAGCTCCCGGGCCAGAAGCCCGCTCTGCTTCTTTGGCCATTGTTCCCTATGTGACCCCCGTTGTTGACTCTCCGGCAGCCATTCTCGTTGAAGACTCCCTCGTTTGCCTACCAACAATTGCCTCTGTCGTTGTCCTTAACCCCATTGTTGCGGTCGATCCTTCGGTCACCACATCGCCCGCCAACCCTTCTGCCACCCCCAACACTTCCGACACCTTGATGTCTGACAGATCAGGAGCCCCTTCTGCCGAGGGTCCGACTGAGGACTTGATGATGCACCTCTTGGTGCCCTCTCGGGCAGACTGTCGCCTAAAGATGCCCCTGGGCGAGTTGCCCGAGCGCCACCAGGATCTGCGCCTGTATGGGTCGGTAGCCGACCACTATGCCCAAGGGTTCGAGGAGTCCTACTTTCGGGGCTCTCGCAACAAAGCCGATGCTTTTTTCCTTAAGGCCACTCAGGTATGTGCAGACGATCTAGGTCTTCCACTGCACCTTTCCCTTCTGACTCCTAGGAATGGTGTTCCTCCTGCAGTTCGTAGGAGACTGCCATGGCGTCTCTATGTCTCTCCTAGCCCAGAGCTCAGCACGGACTAAGGCCGAAAGGGAGGTGAAAAGCCTGCAAACGCAGCTGGCGCACTCCCAACTAGTTGTCGATGAGCCCACATTGAACCACCTACGAGAGGAGGTTCAGGCTCTGCGAGATCAACTGGCCCACTCGGGCGAACAACTCGAAGTAGCGCGCAGCCAAGTTGAGACGGCTCAATGATAAGTACCATTTTATTGATTATTTTAGTTGCTAAAATCCAGGTTTGACCCATATTTTACTTGCTTAATTGTGAATTTACCCTAGGTTCTAGGACTTATCTTTATTTTGCACATAATTGCAAATCTTTACATATTTGGATTATTTGGCCACTAAATTTTTGATCTATTTTTGTAGGCATGAAAGGATCATGGACCTAGGGCATACTGGGTCAAACATGAGTCGGAAGTGGACCCGGATCGAGTTATCAAGCTTTGGATTAATCTGGGCCGTCTGATTCAAAAGCGGCTAGATTTGAGCCATCTGGGACCATCTGAGGCAATCCGAGCTAGGGTTAGGGCTGATCAAGTACTGAGATTATGATCTGAGACTTTCATCCCAATCAGAGATCATCCAACCGTTGGATCAAGCTCAGATGGTTCTAGACTGTCCATTCAAAGATTAGGTTGATCTGGACCATCCGTTGTAAATCTGGAGGATCCGAGCTACCCCGAGGCAGATCCTGACCCTTGATCAATATCATCAAAGTTTGGTTCAGATCGGATGAAGATCAGCCGTTCGATTTTCTCCAAACAATCTGGGCCGTCCATTCCCACAGAGCACAGTGTCGCGTCTTCGCCGCAAGCCTTCGTTTTTCTTCATTTTTTCAGCAGTTCTTCATTGTTCTTCAGTTTTTTTTCAATCCGTGGGTGCGACCACTCAATTTCGACCTTAGATCAACATCTGAATCATTGGAGGAGAGTTTTGTTGGAGATTTCAGCTCAATTTGCGCCGGAACAGGGCTGTTTGAGGGTTTCGACAGTTCTGCTATCCAATCGCTTGTTTCTCATCCACGAGCCACTTCCGATCATCTGAGTCGTCTGTAGGTGAGCTCAGATGATCCTCAAATCATCATCGCAATCCCAGCCATTAAGATCGAGGAGATTGGATTGAGTTTCCCTAGCTGAGTGCAGAGTGAGCTGAAACTGATCGATTGAAGCTGTTCCCAGTGATTTGCGGAGCTGAAGGAGTTCTTGGCTTGCCCTTGTGTGACGAACAAGGAGGTTTTGAGCTCGGGAAGGAATTGAGTAGTAGTTTCGTAGTTAATTTCTTTGTTTTAGCTGTAGATTTAATTTCTGCCGCAATTTCTATTTCTGAATTTCTGTTTCAGTTGCTGTAATTTAATTTTCTGAATTGGTTTGATCTAATTAGTGTTTAAACTCTGCAGGTAGTTAGTTAGGGGCTTGTCTCGTGAACGATTTGGTTTCAATTTCAGTTGATTTCCTGTTTTATAGCTTGCGTATCAATTTTGTTCTGTTTCACTTTTGAATTCTGTTCAATCTGCTGCGTATCAGTTCTTGGCTGCTGCGTATCAGTCTTCTCATTTCAGCATCTGAACTTTGTCTCAAGTAGTTGTTAGTTCTCCTCCTGCATTCATATATTGTAGCTGGTTTCATTCACAAAGATTTAGTATCAATTTCTGCGTTTGTATCAGTTTGTTTACATCGAATTCCAATTCTGTTATTCAGTGTTCAATTCTGCAACTCAATTCATTTCTACAATTTTTAGTTGTAGTTGTTGAAGTTCGGATCAGTGAAGCTTTGCATTAGAACTTTATGGCAATTGAAATCAGTTTTCTTGTATGATTTTTGTATCCAAATTCCTGCTGCACTGCAATTCTGCATATGGACTCTGATTTTCTGTATTCCATTCTGAATTAAGTTTGTTCTTGCTATGATCAGTTCCGGTTTTCAATTTCTTCATTCATACGTGCAGATAACTTCATTGACAGCCTAGCCTTCCAAGCTGAATTGATCAGCTACACATTCCCTGCATTTAGTGTCAATTTGGCACATAGTTTCCTTCACTTGTGTATCAAGTTTCAATTGCTAGCACCTTGTACCAAGCAAGGTCTTGGCACTGATCTTGTGTCAGTTCTATTTCAGCATGGCTTCAGCTGTCATTTCTGAAATTTGTGCCAAGAAACCATTAGCTTCTCTTGAGCTGTCTGATAAGTACCATTTTATTGATTATTTTAGTTGCTAAAATCCATGTTTGACCCATGTTTTACTTGCTTAATTGTGGAATTACCCTAGGTTTTAGAACATACCTCGATTTTGGACTTAATTGCAAATTTACACATATTTGGATTATTTGGCCACTAAATTTTTGATCTATTTTTGTAGGCATGAAAGGTTCATGGACCTAGGGCATACTGGGTTAAACTTGAGTCGGAAGTGGACCCGGATCGAGTTATCAAGCTTCGGATTAATCTGGGCCGTCCGATTCAAAAGCGGCTAGATCTAAGCCATCCGGGGCCATCTGAAGCAATCCGAGCTAGGGTTAGGGTTGATCAAGCACTCTGATCAAGATCTGAAGGTTTCATCCCAATCAGAGCTAAATCAACCGTTGGATCAAGCTCGGAGGGCTCTACATCGTCCATTCAAAGATTAGGTTGATCTGGACCATCCGTTGCACATCTGAAGGATCCGAGCTACCACGAGGCAGATCCTGACCCCAGATCATCATCATCAAAGTTTAGATTAAATCAGAGCAAGATCAGCCGTTGGATTGAGCTAAAGAAATCTGGGCCGTCCATTCTTATGTATTTAATCAATCATTTCCCAGCACTTCTCCTCGTCGCGTCTTCGCCGCAAGTTTTCGGTTCTTCATCTGTTCTTCCTTTGTTCTTCAATTTTTCTTCAATCCGAGGCGCGACCACCTCAATTCTTTGTTTGGAACAAGATCTGGATCATTGGAGGATAGTTTTGTTGGATGATTTCAGCTCAATTTGCGCCGGAGCAGGGCTGTTTGAGGGTTTCGGCATCTCTGCTACCCAATCGTTTGTTTCTCGTCCACAAGCCATTTCCGATCATTTGAGCTGCTTGTAGGGGTTCTCAGGTGAGCTCAGATGTTCCTCAAATCATCATCGCGATCCATCCATTGAGATAGAAGAGATTGGATTGGAAAATTCCAGCTGCGTGCAGTTTGAGCAGAATCGACCGACTGAGCTATTTTCCAGTGAATTACTGAGCTTAGGGGTTCGAGGCCAGCCCTTACGTGACGAACAAGGAGATCTTGAGCTAATGGAGTGATTGGGGTTTAGATTTCTTATTATAATTTCTGTTTTAGCTGTAATTTTGAATTCTACCGCAATTTCATTACTGAATTTTCTGTTTCAGCTGCTGTAGTTTACCTTTCGGGCTTAATTCTGCTTAATTAGTGGTTCTAATATGTTCTTCCATTAGTTAGCTAGCTCATTTAGTTAACACTTCGCTTAATTTCATTTGCTTTGCAGTTTTATGCTTGCGTATTAGTTGTTCAGCATGCGTATCAGTCTTTTGTTGCAAATTTCAGCTTTAGTTTCTAATTTCTTCAGCTTGTTTCCAATTCGATTTGTGTCCAGATTAATTCCTGCAATTAGAGATCACATTTAGTGTGTTAATGTATTAGATTCGAGTTTATTTCTCAGTCGGTTTTATTTCTGAATTTAAGTTCAGCTTGTGCGTATCAAACTCCATTCAGCAGTTTTCAGTTCCTGCACATTATATATTTATGAAGCATCATTGTATTTCCTGAGTATCAAGCTGATAGAACCTGCCTTTGTATCAAGAAAAGAGTCAACATTGATTGGAATCCAGTAAACTTACCTTTCAGCGAACTATTGCACTAGATTTCAGCTTCCAATTGCATTCGGCAGATTCTGAATTCCCTAATCCATTTCTGCCTCTGTTTATTTCTGAACATTATAGCTAGCTGCAATTCCATTTGCTTGAGTCGATTCCTGAAGTCATCATTCATTCTCGCATGTCAGTTGGTTTTTGCTAGATCAGTCAAATTCTGCACACCAAAATTCTACAGTCATCATTTCTGCAATTCCTACATTCTGATCCTGCATTAGATGTGTTTTAGCATGATCAGTCACTAGCTTCGAAATTCTTTCAGTTCATGCATAGCTATTCATTTATAGCCTCACCTTCCAACTGAATTGATCAATATATCTCTGTATTGACAGTCACAGTTTCTGCATTTGGCAGCAGCTTTCGGCACATGAACACCTTCTTTGTGTATCAAGTTTGCTTCACTTTTTCACTATGTTTCAAGTGAAATTCCAGCACTACACTACTAGAAAAAATGCATTTAACAACAGTGAATCACTGTTGTCGTAGGCCATTTACCACTGTTGTTAAAGGCCATGTTGTTAAAGGGGGGGTCTACGACAACAGTGAATCACTGTTGTCGTATATCACATTCGACAACAGTTTGACTTCCACTGTTGTCGTATGTCACATTCACAACAGTTTTTCACTGTTGTAATTTATTATATTTGACAACAGTTTTAATAACCGTTGTCGTATATCAATAACAACATTTTATCACCGTTGTCGTATGCCATATTCACCATTGTCTTTTATTATATTCGACAACAGTTTTATCACTATGTTGTCGTATCTATAACAACAGTTTAGCTTTAAAAAAATCTGTTGTGCGTTTGCACTGTTCCACAACAGTTTCATACCAATTTGACAACAAAGATATTTCCATTATATTTTCAATTAAAAGGCAATAATTTAACCTCGAAACAAAAACTATATATATCAAACATCATCAACATATTTACAATAAAGATCTACCACAAGCTTTCTACAGACGAAACCACAAAAGTATCTTTTGTCCAAAAATCTTTCTAAAGACGAAACCACTAAAGTATCTTCTGACCCAAATTACAAGAGTTCATAATTCTGACCCAACTAAACTTACAATGAAGTTCATAATTTCTTCCGAATATTATCCTGTCCAGTAAATGATCCAGTGACTACAATTAGCAACCCGCTCTGGTATGACATTTGTGAATCTACAGTCTCTATCACGGTGAAACAGTTTCTGAAGTCCAGCGACATAATCTTCTCATTGATGGCCTGCTCCATGTAAAACAAAGATAACAGAGATTGTTATTTGATAGAAAAATGTAGATAGAGCTTTGTCTATAACAAAAAATCAAATTGATATCAAATAGGATAAAGCATGTTACCAGAACGGGTTGCTGGGGAATACAGATGAAGAAAAAAAAGGAAAGTATTGAATACAAAAACATTTGGATTCATTTCATACAAAGCTTGGATAACAAAAAACCAATGAATGCAATTTTTACCATAAGACCTCAGACATTGCAAAGAACAAATATCATAAAATCCAACTTGTGAATTTAATCAATAGTATTCATGACAACAGACTGAGCTGTGAGATACTAATAATAATGGTAAAATGGGATATAAGGAAAGAACAAAATTTGATGATCCATGATTAGGATCATCTTTTAAAGGTTGTTTTTTTTTTAAAGAAAGAAACACACTAAGTGCTGAATGAGGTAGGTCACATTGACAATTGCCCTTGTCTTGAGTTCCAAAGACAAGTTGAAATTTGAAACATTATATCTTTAGGCAAGCCTAAACAGTTGACAGAAATAATAGCTACATTAGAGAGAAAATCAATTAGATTACAAGTAGCCAATAAATGAACTATCAAAGTATTGATGTTTCATGGCATTCCAATGTAATTAGGAGATAGACTAATCTCTGATTACCTGATTGATTGTCCGGTGCAAGTGAATTGTAGATGACTGTTCACAATGAACACTCACAATGTCTGTACCAGCCTTGATAAAATATGGAACTCGTTGGTCAGGTTCCACAATCATCTAAAATTTGGAAAACATGGTAATGCAATGGTTTTTAAACAACTAAAAAAGAAACAGAATACAATCGGTTCACGATGCTAGAATCCTGATAAAACTTGAAAACTATTTCTGGTGATTGATGAAGTATGTGATAATACTGTTGTACAAACGCATTTCCAATCTGTAAAGTCAATAGCAAAATGTCAGATTTTAGCAAAGGAATTAGACACTTATATGGGACTATTCATACCACTTGCGGACTTGGAGAAGGTACAGGGGATGTAGTGGGCAAAGCCATCTTTGATGCCCGGAAAACCTTCAGAATCTTGACCTCCCACTCTATTTGCACCAACAGGACTACCATCTTCTGCAAGAATCTTGAGCTAGACAGGAGCAGCCAGAGTTAGTGGCTGATTAAGCAACAAAGCATATGTTAGTGGTTTTCCATGGAGACCACAACCAGGAACCAAGTGAAAAAGCCAGAGGGAAGCATAATCCAGACAATCACATAAAAGAGATTGAATTGAAAGACAAGACAAAAAAGTACACGTAAAGCAATGTCTCCAACTGCTAGAGGGTTCTCCTTCTAACTTCGAACAACTTTAAAAATTAGAATTCTGCTCAAACTTTGTGCCAAAGATAGCACTCATACAAGTTTACATCAAATTAAGTTAGATCATTTTTTTCCATTGCAGAAAACAAAGAATTCCAATTCTGGCTCAACAATAAGTAACACTATCACCATATAAAACATGCATGGCATTCTTGTAATATAGAGAAACATGAAGCACTTTCATGTACAACCAAATACTTCACATACCTCAACTCGAGGAAGGGGTTTCCCAACAGTGCCTGCCTTTCATGCACCGTGCAAAGGATTGGATAGTGCCATAACAAACTACAAAGTGCCATAATAATCAGTACAAACTATAGCTTACGCTTGTTGGCATTGAAAAGGTTAGTGCAACTGATATAGATTAAACCATCTTTTAAGAAATCAAATAGTAGGCTGGAAAACGCAAAGGGAGAATGAATATGGAGAAAACCTATACAACTAATTAAACCATCTTTTAATTACTCCATTAATTAAATCTATACAACTAATCATTATTAATCAAATTACTAGCCTACTAAACCTTACCTCCAACTTATAAATCAATTCCAAGATTAATTCCCCACATATCGACGAAGTCATCACATAATCCTTAATTAACAATAACTTATTCAAACCAAGTAACCCTTGCATCAATGGAACCCAACCAAAATGGTATAAACTCCTCCATGAACTCACGGCAAAACACAGCCAAAGACCTATGCCAACACCACACCCAAACAAAGACAACAAACAACTAACCTATCTACCACCACTCACGGCACATAAACTTTAAAAACAAACAGACATCAAACCTGGATGATGGCCGATGACAGCTAGGTTGCGTGAAGGAAGAGTCGCGAGTGACAGGGCCGCAACTTAGATCAGAGAAAGGATGGGAAAGGATCACCAGTGCCGGTCGAGTGAGGAGGAGATCCGGATGAAGTTACTCCGGGGGTGTCACTCGCTCGGACTGAGGTGAAGGACGGTCGACCGGCCGAGCGGCGCTCGGCGTCGCTCGCGCTTGCGGCGCCACAGGAGGAAGAAGAAGAAAGGATCGTCCGTGTCTGGCGCTCAGCGATTGACAAAGGAGCACGGATAGGATCGCACCGGCGAGGGCGGTGCGGCCGGCGACGAACCTTGGCGTCGACGATCCGAGAGAGAGGAAGGCAGTGGCACATGGCTTCGCGTGAAGGAGCTCGGCGTCGAGAACGTTCGCGACAGAGAGATGGGGGGCCTGGTGACCATTGCCCGCCGGAGATCAGGAGGCGCGGGCGAAGGGCGGCACAGCGCGATCGCGAGGAAGGGCTGCAGCTTCGGGCGGAGAGGGGAGGGGTTCGGCGGTTTCACTAGGGCACGGGGAGGTGCTTAAATAATTCTCAACTTTTTCCTTAACTAATTTATATATATACATATATTTCAAAAAAAATCAAACTTCAATAGTTTGTGCGACGAGAACTTCAATAGTTTGTTGTTTTTTTTGTAGTCGGATATCCACCGTTAATTTTATTTATTGATTGAACAGCACAACAATACAATAACAACAGTTTAATATAACTGTTGTCTATTGTCATAATAGACAACAGTTTATTACATCAGTTGTTGTAAATCTTGCCTATAGACAACAGTTATTTTATAACTGTTGTCGTTGAGTATACATACGACAACATTTTGTTATTACTGTTGTCTTTTTACGTATACAGACCAACAACAACAACGGTTAATACTAAAACTGTTGTTAAATTGACATAAGACAACACTTTATCAATAAACCGTTGTCGATTATGTGTTGTTGAATGCAAAAATTCTAGTAGTGCTAGTTTGTGCCAAGTTGAATGTAAATTTTAATGCGTTTATAAGCTTCAAATCAGCTTCCTTCGTAGTCAGCTCGGTTTTGAATTGAAATCTTCTTTTCAGCAAGTCAAACCCAAATCTTTATTTGAAACCTAAAACAATCACGACACATAAATACATGCTCGAATCACACAACATCAACTAGTCCCGAGGAAAAATACGACCTGTGGCCCCTTTACTACGTTTTCATATTTTGATTACAAAAAGGGTTTTCAGCTTTTATAAATATCTAAATTTTGATGAACCCACACATTCGTGACAACTTAACCTAGTATTTCGGGTCCATCAAATTTTTGGCGTCGTTGCCGGGGAAGCAACTAGTTGATTTGTTTGATTTTTGCTTGTGTGCTTATGGGCATATCATTTGATTCTATTTTCTTGTGCTTTATCTTTTGTATACGGTTGCTGCCATTTTTCTTGTTTGTTTTGTGACAGGACTGCCAGTTCAAAATGTTCTCATCTAATTACCAGCAGTCGTGTCCACAATTTCAGCAGAACCAACCTTTCAATCAGCAACCAAATCAATTTTTTCGGCCACAATGTCAACAATTTCAGCAAGAATTTCAGCCAAGTCAGAATTTTCAGATTGGGCAGCCACAATTCCAGAATTTTGAGCCCCAATTCCAACAATTTCAGCCCAACTTTCAGCAACCTTATCAACAAGATCAATTGCCTTTTCAAGGAATTCAGCAAGGGTGTTTAGATAATCAGAATTTTCAGCAACCACCCTTCCATCAAGCTCAACCAAACCAAGGATTTCAGCATGTTAACCAAAATTTGCAGCAGCCTTTTGTAAGTTTTCAGCAGGTAAATAATCAATTTCAGCCTCAACCTCAGCCATGGCAGCAAGAATTTCAACCCATACAAAATTTTCAACAACCTCTTCAACAGTCACAGCCATACGATCCAAATTTTCAGTTTCAAAACCAGAGTTTTCAGTCCCAACCATTTCAGCCTTTCAATCAACAATGTCAACCTCAAATACAGAATTTCCAGGGCTACAATTCTCAGCAAATTCAACCAACATTCCAGCCAAATTTTCAGCAGTTTAATCAGCCCATTCAACCATTTGAGCAACCCCAACAATTCCCATTTCAGAATGCACAGCCTCCTCTTGGTCTTCAGCAACCTTATGTTACATTTCAAGACCAACAGGAGTTCCACACTAATCAAGGAGGCTTTGAGAATCCTGATGAGAGTGAGGCTCAACAACAATTGATGGAGATGCTTCAACAAGTCCTACAACAACAGCAAAATTTTCAACAACAACAACAACGCCTTGCAAAATTGGTTGATCAATTCAATCAGATAAAAACCCAAAGATCAGAACAATTATCTTCTCAAGCTACTCTTAATTCTGAGGGGTATGATGGTGATCTAACCTTGGGAAATGAAGAGATTCTATCAAGTTTAAACACTCCAGAGGCCGTATTTCCTGAAAAATTTTCAGCATCCCATTTTCCCATTCAAAACAGCCCTGGGGTTGAATTTTTATCAGTTCAAGGTGACCCTAGTGCATGTCTAAGACCTTCTTCAAGTGATCTTGCAATTTTGGTGGAAGAAGAAGAAGAAAACATCAAAAAGAGGGCACCTACAGCATGCATTCCTCCTGAAGTTCTTGATCAAGATTCATTTCTAAATTTTTCAGCTCAAGAAGAAGATTTTGAAGCACTACAGGACCCTTCTCATCTTTTATTTTGTGATGATAGTATTATTGATGGTCCTAATTTTTCTGATATTGTTGTTGTAGATATTTCAGAAGGAGCATGCATAGGAGATGATTCTATTGGTGTAGGGGATTGCACTAAGCCCCAGGGACCACCAACAATGATTGATGTATCAGAAAATCCAGAGGATAGGATTTAGAGTGTAGGGGTTGCACTGAGCCCCAAGAATCACCCATTCCTACTGGTTTAGAGGCATTGGAGGGGATTGATAGTGGAGCTTGTGATAGTTTTGAATTCAATTCTGAAACTTTACAGGATCATTCTATACTTTTATTTTGTGATGATATAGTTGTTGATAATCCTAAATTTTCTAATTTGGTTATTGCAGGTATGATTGAGGAAGCATGCATTGGAGATGATCCTATTGGTGTAGGGGATTGCACTAAGCCCCAGGGACCACCACAAATTACTGGTACATTACCAGAAAGTGTAGGGACTTGCATGGTGGAGGCAAGAACCCAAGGATCACCTGTTCCAGTTGAGTGTCCACCAGAACCTGAACCTGAAGAGGAGATTGCACATTACCAGGAGGAGCCAATAATTACACCCACTCTTGTAGAGCCTCCAGGTATTTTTCAGCACGATCAGGTAAGTATTCCTCCTATTTTTTCTGAAAATTACATAGAGGTACCTCAAATTGATTTCATTGGTGGTGATACACTTATTGATACATCTTTTGTAGAATTTAATTGTGAAAAATTCATTGAGGCACCTAAAGTTGATTTCATTGGCTGTAATACATTACTTGATACATCCTTGGTAGAAAATAATTGTGAAATTTCCATTGAAGTGCCAAAAATTGATTTCATTATTTGTGATGAGTTTCTGGATGCAAATTTTGTAGGAAATAATTGTGAAAAATTTATTGAGGCACCAAGAATTGATTTCATTGGATATGCTGCAGTTTTGGATACATTTCATGCAGAGACTGACATTATTTCATTTCTGTCTTACCCTGCACGCTTGAGAGGGGTATTACATTGTTTTGCAGGGTCTAGAAGACTTCTGGAGTGGGTGCTCCATCTGAACAGACTCCAGTCTCCTGGAAAAACTTTCAAAAGGCATCAAGAAGGAGGAGTTGATTTTACTTTAATTCGAAGCACTCCACCTCTTACATGGGTATTGTACCTAAATCGCCTGCGGCCACCGGAGCAAATTTTTGTAAAGTTCAAGTGTGGGGGAGTCCTAATTCTCTCAGCCACCCATGCTCCTCCACTACCACGGTGGAGGCTACTTCTTGATAGACTCCATCCACCAGAAATAAAGGGGAGATTGTTCTTTCTTGTATTTTCTTTTATTACATTTTTCATTTTCATGCTTTCTAGAAGTAGAATTTTCCTTTAAATTGAGTCCTTACTAATAAATGCATGAGTAGAGTAGAATGCATAGGAGTCATTGTAAATACCTTGTTATTTCTTTTTGCACTTTTTCTTGCATGATTAGGAAATAAATGTATCCCTCTAGGTTATCTCCATAGCATTTTAGAGTCTTTTGAAAATAAATTAAATTTGGTTGTTAAAACTTAGGGTTTGAGTTCATGAATGAAATCTTGGATGCTTGAGTACTACTTTTCTTTAGAATCTTGATTGAGGATTTGAAATGAATTATTTTTACCTAGTGAGAATTAGCCCTATATTTGTGATACACATATGTTATTGTACTGTAGAACTTGCTTAGGTTCTTTCAAAATCATATTTCAATGATTGGATCACATCTATGGAGGCTAATCAATTTATTTTCCTTTTCCATATTATTCTTAGCAATGACCATACTTGATACATACTCTTTTCAATTTTCCTTTCTATTTTCCTACTCTTGAACCCATTTTTCTATGGATTTGTTTGCTTGGGATATTTTCTTGATGCTACTTTGCCCGAGACGGACAAAGATTTAAGTGTGGGGGAGTAATTAGTGTTTTGGAAAAGTTTTGTATCAAGAAGGCATTTCGATCCAAAAAGATTTTTTTTTTTACAATGGAAGGATGGAAACAATTACATTTTGAGTGAGTTTGAATTCCAAGAAGGAGTGGTTGAGCATGGAAGCAATTGAGGCAATTAGATTTCTCATCATTCTTTGAAGACCTATACGAAAAAAAAGGACAAAATCTGCAATGAAGAAAGGAAATGGCACACAAATGAAAAGAAAAAAAAAATCTGTGCCAAGGAAAAGAAAATTTTTGTGGAGTTAACTTGGATCAGAAATGGGTTGGATCAAAAACTGTAAAGTTGGAATTTTGGGAAGCCAAGATCAGCAACATCTTGTAGAGACTGAGTTGAATCTGGAATTATCTGAATCAATGCAGAAATGTTTGTGCCAAACAGGGAAAAACAGTTTGTGTAGAATCTGAACTGCAGCTAAAAACAAGCTGAAGACAATCTGAATTGAAGGCTGAGAAGTTGAATGGAGGCTGAATTGAAGCTTATCGAAGCAGGGAAATGCAGGAAAATCTGCAACTGAAAATCTGAATGGCATTGCATTGAGAGTTGTAATCTGCCGAGGTTGACTTGTAGCTGCTGAAACAATACAAACTGAATGCAAGGGAAGCTGCAAAGTGTTGAAAGGTTTGTGAAGAGCTGTGAGGAATCTGCAAGAAACAGAAAAAAATGTGGATGCTAGGAATTTTCGATCAGTATAGAAAAGCAAATGCAGTGAAGGGCTGAAATTCAATTTGCTGATCAGAATTGTTGAGTGGAATCCCCAATTGTTGTTTGATATTTCAAGTTCTCTAATGAAAAATCTGTATCAGATTGTATCAAACAGGAAATGTAGATAAGGAACATCATGATTAAAGACTGTTTTAAAGCAGAAAATGCAGAGAATTCTGTGCTAAAAGGAAAATCTGTGAAGCATGATTTGGTTAGCAAGGCTAGGATTAAGAATTGGGAAGTTAAGATCAGTAACCCTTTGTTGGAAGTATGAAATAAAGCTGTGCAAAATCAGAATTGCTGAAGAAGATCTGTGAAGATCAGAAATTGGTGGATTGCAACTAAACTGAATTTGCTTGCAGCTGTACTAATCTTAATGATGCAAGGGCTGTTGACAAGGATTAAAAGCAAAACCAATTGGAAATTACCAGGAATTCTGAGAGCAGTAAGGTTGAGGATGTAAGCTGAAAATGCATCTAGGAAAGAAAAAAATCAGTGTGATACTATGAAGGCAGATTCAAAAAACAGGAAGTGGCAAATCCTTGGAAGCTCACGGCACTAGAAGGGATTGGAGATGATTCTGAGATGGAGCTGAGCATATCATGACTGAATAAAGAAAGCAATTAGCAGCTAAGACCAAATGCAGAAAAGAAAAGAAAATAGGAAACAGTTTGGGAAAGAAAAGAGAGAAACAAAGTTGGCACACA
This sequence comes from Boesenbergia rotunda, assembly GCA_024364735.1. Lineage (NCBI taxonomy): Eukaryota > Viridiplantae > Streptophyta > Magnoliopsida > Zingiberales > Zingiberaceae > Boesenbergia > Boesenbergia rotunda. The sequence continues at coordinate 554,250 of JAGFNQ010004793.1, read as the reverse complement.
AAATGGAATGTTGGTACCATGAAAACAAGTGAAGTTTTTCTCATCCGGATTTAAGCCTTGCTCCAATACATTCTGAGCTTTACTAGAGAGAAAGAAAAAGGAAAAAAAATTGATGAGGAGAAAAGAGAAGGATGCAAGTGGCACGCATAGACAAGAATTGACACATTGAGAACAAATGGAGTTTTCTTCACCCAAATGAAAAGCATTATCCAAGTTTTACTCCATCACACTTTTGAATTCACTAGAGGACTGTCAAGAGGGCAGAGTTCATTGGAAACATCCTTGAGCACTCAAGTCTTCCACTCCATCAAATTTTCCATTTTCTTGGCTTTTACTTCAATTCTTACCATTGTATATGTTTTCATTGTTTTTGTAGATGTTGATCCTAATCATGAATAATGGTGGAGAGTAGAAAATAAGCAAGCCTATGGTAGTGCAAGAAGCATGTGTGTTTGAGTGAGCTCCACTTCCATCATCAACTTAGAACTTAAGGAGAGAGTCACCAAAATTTTTCTTGAAAGGCTAGTGAGTTAAATTCATCTCAATGACTCATGATGGATGAAAAGGCTAAGTTGTTGATTTAAGGACAAGATACTAATCCATAGAGCTTAGACTTTTGAGAATTGACAACCTTAGGTAATTTCTTTTCATTTGTTTCTAATTATGCTTAAGAAACTCTAAGGGATACATACTTGGTAGTTTCGCGAGACGCTCAAGTTTAAGTGTGGGGGAGTTGATAAGTACCATTTTATTGATTATTTTAGTTGCTAAAATCCATGTTTGACCCATGTTTTACTTGCTTAATTGTGGAATTACCCTAGGTTTTAGAACTTACTTCGATTTTGGACTTAATTGCAAATTTACACATATTTGGATTATTTGGCCACTAAATTTTTGATCTATTTTTATAGGCATGAAAGGTTCATGGACCTAGGGCATACTGGGTCAAACTTGAGTCGGAAGTGGACCCGGATCGAGTTATCAAGCTTCGGATTAATCTGGGCCGTCCGATTCAAAAGCGGCTAGATCGAAGCCATCCGGGACCATCTGAAGCAATCCGAGCTAGGGTTAGGGTTGATCAAGCACTCAAATCATGATCTGAAGGTTTCATCCCAATCAGAGCTAAATCAACCGTTGGATCAAGTTCGGAGGGCTCTAGATCGTCCATTCAAAGATTAGGTTGATCTGGACCATTCGTTGCACATCTGGAGGATCCGAGCTACCACGAGGCAGATCCTGACCCCAGATCATCATCATCAAAGTTTAGATTAAATTAGAGCAAGATCAGCCGTTGGATTGAGCTAATGAAATCTGGGTCGTCCATTCTTATGTATTTAATCAAACATTTCCCAGCACTTCTCCTCGTCGCGTCTTCGCAGTAAGTTTTCGGCTCTTCGTCTGTTCTTCCTTTGTTCTTCAATTTTTCTTCAATCCGAGGCGCGACCACCTCAATTCTTTGTTTTGAACAAGATCTGGATCATTGGAGGATAGTTTTGTTGGATGATTTCAGCTCAATTTGCGCCGGAACAGGGCTGTTTGAGGGTTTCGGCATCTCTGCTACCCAATCACTTGTTTCTCGTCCACAAGCCATTTCCGATCATTTGAGCTACTTGTAGGGGTTCTCTGGTGAGCTCAGATGTTCCTCAAATCATCATCGCGATCCATCCATTGAGATAGAAGAGATTGGATTGGAAAATTCCAGCTGCGTGCAGTTTGAGCAGAATCGACCGACTGAGCCGTTTTCTAGTGAATTGCTGAGCTTAGGGGTTCGAGGCCAGCCCTTGCGTGACGAACAAGGAGATCTTGAGCTAATGGAGTGATTGGGGTTTAGATTTCTTATTGTAATTTCTTTTTTAGCTGTAATTTCAAATTCTGCCGCAATTTCATTACTGAATTTTCTGTTTCAACTACTGTAGTTTACCTTTCGGGCTTGATTCTGCTTAATTAGTGGTTCTAATCTGGTCTTCCATTAGTTAGCTAGCTCATTTAGTTAACACTTTGCTTAATTTCATTTGCTTTGCAGTTTTATACTTGCGTATCAGTTGTTCAGCATGCGTATCAGTCTTTTGTTGCAAATTTCAGCTTTAGTTTCTAATTTCTTCAGCTTGTTTCCAATTCGATTTGTGTCCAGCTTAATTCCTGCAATTAGAGATCACATTTAGTGTGTTAATGTATTAGATTCGAGTTTATTTCTCAGTCGATTTTATTTCTGAATTTAAGTTCAGCTTGTGCGTATCAAACTCCATTCAGCAGTTTTCAGTTCCTGCACATTATATATTTCTGAAGCATCAGTGTATTTCCTGAGTATCAAGCTGATAGAACGTGCCTTTGTATCAAGAAAAGAGTCAACATTAATTGGAATCCAGTAAACTTACCTTTCAGCGAACTATTGCACTAGATTTCAGCTTCCAATTGCATTCGGTAGATTCTGAATTCCATAATCCATTTCTGCCTCTGTTTATTTCTGAACATTACAGCTAGCTGCAATTCCATTTGCTTGAGTCGATTCCTGAAGTCATCATTCATTCTCGCATGTCAGTTGGTTTTTGCTAGATCAGTCAAATTTTGCACACCAAAATTCTGCAGTCATCATTTCTGCAATTCCTGCATTCTGATCCTGCATTAGATGTGTTTTAGCTTGATCAGTCACTAGCTTCGAAATTCTTTCAGTTCATGCATAGCAATTCATTTATAGCCTCACCTTCCAACTGAATTGATCAATTTATCTCTGAACTGACAGTTACAGTTTCTGCATTTGGCAGCAGCTTTCGGCACATGAACACCTTCTTTGTGTATCAAGTTTGCTTCACTTTTTCACTATGTTTCAAGTGAAATTCCAGCACTAGTTTGTGCCAAGTTGAATGTAAATTTTAATGTGTTTTTAAGCTTGAAATCAGCTTCCTTCGTAGTCAGCTCGGTTTTGAATTGAAATCTTCTTTTCAGCAAGTCAAACCCAAATCTTTATTTGAAACCCAAAACAATCACGACACATAAATACAAGCTCGAATCACACAACATCAACTAGTCCCGAGGAAAAATACGATCTGTGGCCCCTTTACTATATTTTCATATTTTGATTGCAAAAAGGGTTTCCAGCATTTATAAATATTCTAAATTTGAGACCCACTTTCGTGACAGTCTATTCGGGGTTCATCACTGTCCTGAATTTCTGCATTTGTTTTAGTTTACCTGCGCATCATTTCTGCATACAGCTTTTAGAATCCTGCATTTGCCTCTTTCATTCAATCATTTCTGAAAAACTTCATTCTATTACTGCAATCCTCAGCTTCCTATTCCTGAAATGGTGTCCAGTGAGCTTATTTCTGACTTCTGAACTCACGTGCAGTTTGTTGCATTCAAAAGCAATAGATATCAATCTCTGAATTTGGGTTGAAATTGCGTATCAGCCTTCCTTGCGTGCCATTCACATGTTCTACATTAGCATATTGCTCAAGAAGTCTTCATTCTATTCATTGTTTCATTCAATTGCTTCTCATCAATCGTTTCACATCAATTTACAAATTTGAATTCAGTCAAGCTTTCGGCACATAGTTCTCTACCATTTATCTTATTGTGTATCAAAGTGTTTTAATTGCTTGAAGTGTATCAAGTCAAGTTTCGGCTTGAGTGGTGATGTTTTAAGTTTAAATCAGTTTGTAATGTATTCTTGCAAGTGAAATCAGATCTGTTTTTTCCAAAATTGTGTAAGTGCCTTGATGAGGTCTTCCATTGGTTGATTTGTTGATTGTCATCACTTGTTTAGCTTATTAGCTAAGTTTCCTCTATTTTCATTGCATTTTCATTTCCGATTGCAACCCAAAACCCAGATTTTATTCGAAACCCAAAATTATCAACGACACATAAACTCGAGCTCGAATCAAACACTCTCAACTAGTCCCTAGGAAAAATACGACCTGTGACCCCTTTACTACGTTTTCATTCTTTGATTGCAAAAAGGGTTTCCAGCTTACACTTATCTAAATTTTGAGACCCACACTTTCGTGACACCTAGTTTGAGGGCATCACTCAACAGGCCACTTTCCAAGCAAACATCAGGCCTTCCACCTTGAAGCACGCTGAGCGGAATGCGCGAGCCTTACAAGCGGAAGCCCAGGCCGAGTCAGCCCACGCGAAGTTTGAACTTCAGAGGGCGTCAGTTGTCCTCAACTCCCTTCGGGCCCAACTGGAGACCAGAGTGGCTGATGCTCTGACCCGGTCACAAAGGATAACCGATCTGTCCATGGAGCTCTCCCCCAAAGATCAATTGTTGCAAGCTCAGAAGGCTTGAGCGGCTACGGCAGGAGAGGTCTGAGTGGGAGGCAGCCAGATCGGAGTTGACAGAGCTTCGATCTTACAAGAAGACCGAAGATTCCCGACGGGAGAAGTACAGGCTGGAGTGCATCAATGCCCCTACCCACGTGGCCGAAATCTCCAAGCGATTCATGGATGTAATGATGCCGCAAGGGCTGAACATCGTCCGTCGACTCAGGTTTGGCGGGTATCTGCTTCCCGATCTGCCTCCCACAGTAGTGAGTCTTGAGGACATATGTGAAGACCTACCCAGCGTGACCGATGAGCCATTCAAGTGAAGGCCAAGCCTTTCGTACTTTCTGCCTTTCCTTTTGTGTACTTTTGAGGGTGACAGGTTTTGAGCGATGTAACATTTTTACCTTGCCGATTGTACCCTCTTCATTCCCCCTCAAACCTCCAGGTCTGTTCCCTTTGCCGACCTGCTAGCGATCCCCAGGATCATTAAACGGAGCGCTCAGATCAGGACGCTTCCTTACTGCGTAAATCGCTGAACTATGGGACCAGCGGGATCAGACCCGCTTACGAGGTTTGGCCGCTCGGTTGGGTCGAAACCCGGGAAGCGTGGGCCGCCACGCAACCGGCTAGGCCCAAGGCTCAGGGCTTGATGGGAGCTGGCCAGTTTACGAGAATCCTTCTACACCTGTCCCATTGGGGCGATTCGTATCTCAGTCTCAGACGTTTGCTTTAATGAGTGATGGAACAGGGCTCGGGCGACATGATGCATCGGGCAGCGAAGCGTCTATCACCAGTCATAAATGCTTCGGGCGTCGAGCAACCCTTGCGCATTTACTCCAGCTCTACCACTTCTCCACGCCTTCCCCTAGCGTGACTGACCGTCCGATCTTGCGGTTTACCGAGGTCTCCCATGGACGGCTGAGATATTTTTCCTCCTCCTATACATAGGCGGCCTTTGCCATCTTTGCTTCCGAAGAAAGCCCATGGAATCGAACTCCTCATCCCTCTCCCAGCGTGTCTACCGACTCTTCTGAAGAAGTTTTTTTTCCCTGAGAGGGCTCTATGCTCTCTCGGACGATTCATATTCTTCTTCCTCAGAGGAGATTGACCAAGAGTTCTTTGAGACGATGCTCCCTCCTGATTCAGCTCTTTCGCCCGGATATTCATACCCACCACTTCCTCGCACGAGGGCACCTCGTGTAAGGGGAAGGAACCAATGAAAACATGCCCCGCTCCTCGTACGGGAGTCCCTGATACGAGCGACTTCCTACTGGAAACTCGCCCTCAGGCGCTTCGTTCGGCTATCTTCTCATCTCCACATAGCACTCCCGCTCCTCCTCACTGAACGAAGTGAGCTCGGGCTCCGGCTTCTGCAGAAGCTATTGCCGCGGCACCCCTGTCCTCCCGTGTGACCCCCCTTCCGGGGCACACTCCTCTTGCCCCCGAGGTATCCCCTTCTCCGCTGATTCGCGAGTTTGCCGCTCCGCAGTCGGGAAGTCTGTCTCGAGCGTTCTCTTCTGCTAAGGGAGTTAATGTCTGCCCTCTTCCGACGAGGGTAGTCTCCCTGAGCACTACAACTCCCGGGGGCTTCCTCTTCCGCTACTTCCTTGAGTGGGGTTTGGAGGGGCGCACCCGTGGGGAGTTCGAAGGGAGGTGTTCATACTGTCCCTCGCCATTCGACTCAAAGTTATTCTGTATACAGGACGGTTGACAATACTGGATCGACTATTGCTGGGGGGGGCGAGTTACTATCAGACGCCTCCTATCTCAGCAAATGCCCGTCCGGGGAGGCTTATTGCTTGCATGCTCCTTGCCCTTTTCCAACCCATGGGCTTCCGTGGGCGAGGATGCTGTCGTTGGCTCTCTTGAACCAGTCTCTCCACAGGTCGCCATCCCTTGGGCACTAGCTAGTGACTCATGTTCAAGGAGCGGCCTGGATAGGAAGTCTGAAGCTCCGTCCAGCTGAGAGCCTGGAAGCTTCGCTCGGGCGAGAGCACCTAGGCCTGGCCCGAGAAACTTTAACTCCCGCAAGGTGCTGCTTTCATTTCTCTTTCCTTTGCTACTGACTCCTGCCTTCTTTCGTTGACAGACGGCGCCACCAGTTTGGATTTCTGAGGAGTGGACTACGCTCAGAGCGCAACCTTTCGAAGCACATCACCTCATCTCTACCCTGCGGGCCGATCCGAAGGCCAAAGAAGAGGAGCGGGCTGCTAGTGCCGCAGAGCTCCACGAGCTTAAGCAAAAATACGCGGTTCAGACGTCCGTACTCAAGGCCGTCCAGCGGTGCATTCAGTGCCTCAAAGGCTACACTGACTCCCTGCTCAGAGGTCAGGCCTCGAAGAAGACCAGCCGAGCCCCATGAGTTAGGAGCGGTTACTGCTGAGGCCGTCCAGCGGTGCATTCAGTGCCTCAAAGGCTACACTGACTCCCTGCTTAGAGGTCAGGCCCCGAAGAAGACCAGCCGAGCCCCATGAGTTAGGAGCGGTTACTGTTGAGGCCTGGTCATTTTATCTTCATTAGCTAGTGTTAAATACGGCCAATTAAAAATCGGTAGAATAAAATTTTTCAAAAATTATATAGGCAGAGATAGGGATTATAATAAAAGAGAGAGATTAAATGGTTAAAACATTAACCTTAAGGGTGGAATGTGAAACTGAGGAAATGTGAAGGACCTTTTTGTAAAAAGGCCCCCCTTTTTGTTTTAAAGCCCTCGGCCTGCCTCCCCTCTCTCGTGACCTAGCCGACGGTGGAGGTCGCGCCGCCTCCCCCTCCTCTTTGCGAGCCCTAAACCGCAGCCGACCCGATTTCCCTTCCTCTTCCCTTCGTGTGACCTAGCCACAAGAGGAGCCCTTCCTCCTCAGCTCTTCTACGCGAACCCTAGCTAGTCGCCGACGCCTCTTCACCAGCGATCCTCGACCGCCTACGTAAGTCTCTGCCTTGCGATCTGTTGGTTTCTGCCGATCAAGGATTTCCCTGGACCTCATCGTCGACCAAGTGGAGTGGCCATCTCAGGTAAGCTTGATGGTTTCCGATTGTTCTTTGAATGGAATTGTGCTAAAATAGTAGGATTAGGTTTTGGAATTGGTTTAATGGGTTTGGTGTGGATCAGAAAAGAAAATGAATGGCCATATTGAATTTTGTTAGTTGATTTCCATGGATCCTCCAATTCCACCGTGAGATGCTATTGAATATGATTGGGAGAGGTAGGTTGGATAGTGTTCTGGTTAAAGGGCAGGGGTCGTGCCAATTGGATGCCAAAAGATGGATTAATGGGGATAGTTAATAAGGTTAATTACTTGATGAATAGTTAGTCACATTGGCGACTAAATTGGTAAATGAGATTAGAGGTTGGATTAAGCCAATGATGATTAACCTAGTTAACTCATAGGATTAATGGAACTGTGTTGGGCATATTGGAATTCTATTAGCCTCCATTAACATTACAATTAAAAGATGAGATTGATTAGTAGGTGGATTGATCAGTTAATTGTTAGGTTAACTAATGGGTTACATGGGATTAATATGCATGTTGTTTTCTCAGGGTTAATTGGAGATTAAATCTAATAACCAAATCTTAAATTTCACGGGGTAATTACGAACCTTCTATTTAAGTAAAGGTAATTAAATGGAAAGGGACGGATTATGTTAACCCTAGAACGGATTAGAGATTAATTAGCTAGTTACTATTTTGTAATAGCTAATTAAATTTGTCCTTGATACAGGGACTTGATTTGGATTATTATTGCCGATATTGGTGGGTGGTTCTCTTCGCATTTGGATTCTTCTACTTTGAGGTGGGTACCCTTGACTTATCTTGTTGATATTGTCATATTGCTATGCATGGTCTGTTATAGATAACAATAAGCTTATATGCTATATCTGCGTTAGTATACATGTATTTGATATCTGTTACTTATCCTTGAGGTTTTCTTCCTTTTAGCTTCATACAGTCTCAGTAGTCGTTTATATCTGCCTTAGTATACATGTATTTGATATCTGTTGCTTATCCTTGAGGTTATCTTCCTTTTAGCTTCATACAGTCTCAATAGTTGTCACGTGTATATATGTGTGCATAGAGGTAGTGATATGTTCCCTCTTGCATTTTGATATTTATAGATCACTGGTTACTTTTTCAGTATACCTAGTAGATTACTTGTATTCCATGATATAGGATTCAGACCTATACCTAGAACACTGAGGTGTTAGTGAGGACTTGGTAGGTGTTATATGTGTTTGGGTCATGCACCATCCTTGCATTATTGCATGCTGACGATCATCGGCTCCTATATAGTCTGTGCCCATCGTCAGTTACATGAGGATATGCACACACATCCACTCAGGGGTAGTGGCTGCCATAGAGTGTGTGCATTTGCCCTGTATTGCTCCGCACGGGCACTATTTGGAGGGTGGTTCCGGTGCGTGGTAGCAGCCAGGGATCCCTTCTTGTCCTGAGACACGAGAAGATGAGAGCTAGACTCCCCCATTGCTTGGGGTAGGAGAGAGACCTCCGCCAGCATCCTGTCCACTCGGTCACTCAGGAGCAGTGATAGCAGGGTGCATACAGTTGTCATAGCCCTACCCACGCGGAAGTTCATTTATGATAGGTGGACTGTGCCTGACTGGCGTCAGGGGTGACACATGTCATTACACCATGTGCATATTTTGCATCGTGTATTGTTTGCTGCATTTGATTTCTGTACTTGATTGACATGCATATACTGGATACCTATTTATCTTGGATTATATGTTATACTTGTTCCATAAGGATTTATTTCACCCTTTGCAGGATAGATGGATTCGGGTATGTACCTTTATTCAGTATCTTTAGTGTATACCCTTGTCTATGATTTATATGAGACTGTATTAGCGTGGACTTTTATTGTTATTATAACGTACTATGCATATCTGTTGGGTATTCGCTGAGTTTATGGACTTACACTGTTGCCATACTTTTTGATTTTAGGTTGATATCTGTCAGGAGGGTCCGAGTCACCAGTCCCGTGCTTGCTACTACACCTGATTTGGTTTTATGCATTATTTTCTATTTTTGGACTATGTTATGTTTTATTCCGTTGCATTGGATCTTTCGTGGACTTGTAGTACTTGTCTTTCTTTATGGGATTGTACTTTTGAGTCCTATGTTGGACTGTGTGTGGTTTTTGCTGCGTTCCTGCCCCCTGGCAGCTCAGGTAAGTTCGGGTTTTGGTTTTATTTGCATATTGCCATATATATTGTTATTCTATTTGGATTAGAGGCCTGAGGCCCATATAAACTGCATGGTATTGTTATACTTGTGTTATGTATGTGTAAATTGTCTGCCGGACAGGGGAGGTGTTGTCCGATTTTCTATTGGATCAGCGGCTCCTAGGTCTCGGGGCATGATAGCTAGAGAGGGACTAAGCATCCATCTTGTAATTGACCTTGATAATAAAATGCCACCTTTCCCTTTGCATATACTTGTCATTTTTGCGAGTCACCCATCCGAATGACGTTACTAACCCACGCGAGGACTCCTCTCAAGTCATTGTGCGTTTCTGTGGTTGTCGCGGGTATTAGGTTTTCCGTCTTCGTGGGCTACCCAAACCAAAAGATTTCATACTCCCGTGCCGGGACGAGGCCCTCCTAAGCATGATGACAAATCGATCATGGGTGAGTGGTTCGAGGCAGGGAGAACGCCTAAATATTGATTGAAGGAAATTGTCGTTCTAGGCCATTCGCAACGTCCTGGCCGAATCGCCGACTCCGGGTGGCTTTGTCGGGCCGCCCGTCCTCCGATTGGGCCTGACTTAGGGGGCACCCCAGTCAGCCAGATGTTTAAGGAATGTTTCTTGCCTCCGAACTTCGAGAATTTCGCACACTCGGCGAGTTGACAAGCGGGGAAGTGCGGGCCGCCCTGCATCGGGCCAAGGACCGAGCCGGGGGATGAATGTGCTTTATTAGGAGATGGGAATTCAACCACCGACTCAGGCCAATTCCCAGGAGCGTGGGCCGCCACACGTTCGGTCGGAGGCACTGAACCAAAGGGGGGCGTCGAAACCGCTCCACTTATAACTTGTTGACGAGGCACGAGTTTGTGCACTCGGTCAGGCAGGACTCAGGGGACGTGGAATGCCGCGCGACTCCCTGAGCAGCCGGGCCACGGGAAATTGGCACACACAGTCGGTCAGGCCGAGCTACGGGAAATTAGCGCAGATAGTCGGACAGGACTCAGGGAGTGTGGGATGCCACGCGTCTTACTAAGCAGCTGAGCTGCGAGAAATATAGCACACACAGTCGGTCAGGCCGAGCTGCGGGAAATTAGCGCACACAGTCGGGCAGGACTCAGGGAGCGTGGGACGCCACGCGTCTTACTGAGCAGCCGAGTTGTGGGAAATATAGCACACACAGTCGGTCAGGCCGAGCTGCGGGAAATTAGCGCACACAGTCGGGCAGGACTCAGGGAGCATGGGACGCCACGTGTCTTACTGAGTAGTCGAGCTATGGGAAATATAGCACACACAGTCGGTCAGGCCGAGCTACGGGAAATTAACACACACAGTCGGGCAGGACTCAGGGAGCGTGGGACGCCACGCGTCTTACTTGTTGGAACTCGGATGGCTAGAGAGGGGAGGGTGAATATAGCCAATCACTTGAACTTTAGCACTTATCAAAATTCTGCACTTAAACCGTTTAGTAGCACAGCGGAAAGAATAGAAACAGAGTATGCAGAAAACTAGAACCCTAAGCTAAGCACAAATGCAAGACGCTAACAAGAGGGTTTACAAGGTTCAGGGATAACTTTCCCCTACTCCTTGGCGTGCCGTTAAGGTGGGCGATCCCTTGATCGTCGGCAGATCAAGCCCCGGAAGATCCAGATAGAAAGCAACCTCCTTCTTGGTGGAGTAACCTCTCCACAGCGTTTCAAACAAAGATATAGTTTTAAGCACAATGAAACATAAGAAAGATCTTACTTAGCACTTAGCACAGACAAGAACACAGCAAGCTTTTCCCAAGCTCCACCCAGCGACGATCTCACGCAAGAAACCTTTCTTCGTGTCTTCTCGCTGTTGGACTCAAAGCCTCTTGTACCTTCCTCCAAGCGCTCAAGTAAGGGATGGTTACTTCACTGATTGTAGTTGCTTGCTCAAGATGATGGAAATTCAGAATGCACAAGCAAAGTGTGGAGAACACAAACGCGCAGCAAGAACTCCAGACAGGAATCGTTTCCAACGAATTCTACTCTGCTCTTCTCCACTACGCCCTTTTGTTTCTCCACTGAGCACCAGGTGACACCATCTCACTGCAGCCTCCAGCTACTCTCCTGCAACCACCAGCCACCACTGAGCTCTTCTGGACTCCCTGAGCTTCCCTCAGACCAGCCCCAGTCAGTAGCTCCAGTCGGCGCCAGTGTCCGTTGCAACCTGAGATGGAAAAATGACAAACCTACTCCAAGGAAAGACCTCCATTGACTCTCCTTGAGTGTTTGAATCCTTCCCTGTTACCTGCAGCTCAATCAGAGTGTTAGCACAACATATCAAGCAGAAAATCGTGTATCAGATGTTAAGCACAGAGAATCGGATACGTTCAGACGCGATCATAGCATCTGACAGTGCATTTTGAATTAAAGTGATCAGTCACCGGACCGATCCAGGGCTCGTGGGTCGGTCACCAGACCGATCCACCGCTTTGCTGGGACTCCCAGCTCTCGCGGTGGCACAAGCCTGATCGGTCACCAGACCGATCAGAGTGAAGCCTGATCGGTCACCAGACCGATCAGGTAGCTCCCTGTCCGATCAGGCTCATGCCTGATCGGTCCACGTCTGAGTGAACAGTAACTGCGGAAATCAAATCCTAAGTCGTGGATCGGTCACCAGACCATTCAGGAGCTGATCAGCGGGGGAACTCAACTCACTGAGTGCTTCCTGATCGGTCACCAGACCGATCAGAAGCAGGGCAGTGAGGAAGCTGCCTGCTCCCTGATCGGTCACCGGACCGAACTTGAGCCAAGCAACGAGGCAACGACCTGCTCCCTGATTGGTCACCAGACCGATCAAGAGCCACACTGTTGGTTCCCAACCTCACTGTGCGCTCCTGATCGGTCACCAGACCGATCAGTCATTGCTGGATCGGTCACTGGACCGATCCACAAAGGAGCAGCGTGCCAACTTCCCTGATCGGTCACCAGACCGATCCAGGGACTCAACCTAGCCCTCCAAGCTAGGGTTTCATCCAACCTAGCCCTCCAAGCTAGGACTTTTTCACCTAACCCTCCAAGTTGGGAATTTTCACCTAACCCTCCAAGTTAGGACTTTTTACCTAGCCCTCCAAGCTAGGACTTTTCACCCAACTCTTCCGAATTAGGACTTTTTCAAACCTAGCCCTTCAAGCTAGGACCTGAACCTCCAAGCCAGAACTTTTTCACCTAAGCCTCCAAGTTAGGAATTTTCACCTAACCCTCCAAGTTAGGACTTTTCACCTAGCCCTCCAAACTAGGACTTTTCACCCAACCCTTCCGAATTAGGACTTTTCAACACCTAGCCCTCCAAGCTAGGATTTTCCACACCTAACCCTCCAGGTTAGGAATTTTCAACACCTAGCCCTTTAAGCTAGGATTTTCCATACCATGCCTAATCCCCGATCAGGACTTAATCATAATCATAATCATCAACCTAAACTAAAATCGGTGTCAACATCAAAACAACAATCAGGGTCAGACTGTATCAATAATCTCCCCCTTTTTGTTGTTTGACAACCCGATTTTAAGTTTAGGGATTCCCAATCAATTTCTCAATTTAGAATTATAGGGGAATCAGGATCCTCCCCCTACAACATAATCATCCTAAACTTAACCAACCACACTCTCCCCCTTTGTCGAACACCGAAAAGTGTCTAGAGGGGCTATTAAGTTTAACCATACTCCCCCTCAACCCAAGGGGTATCCCAAAACAACAAAGATATGATTGATTTATTTTGATAAACATATGAATACATATGACAAAAGTAGGGCATGGTAAAACAAGCATATGCATCATATGAACATGGCATCATAAGCATGAACATAGCAATACAGAATGAGGTATACATGCAGATAATAATCATGTGAGCACACATCAAGGTCGTATCAAAACATGATAAGGCAAATATAAAATACATGCAAACTATCAGATGCATCATGTCGCATCAAGGTCAAGACACCTAAAAAAACTGAGCACAATCAAATATGACACTCATTATAACAGTCAATGTCATCAATCCCCCGCGTGGTCATCGTCTGAAGAGTCAGCAATATATATAACATCCCTTGATGGAGGGCTGCTGGGAGACGCACCACCAGGAAACGTATGATGATACCACTCCTCATACCATGTGTCCTGTAGTGAGTTGATTTCAGAGACGTCGGATGCGAGAGCGTCGAGTCAGCGATCGAAAGACTGAAACTCCGAGCTGACCTCCTGGTGCCAGAGCTCAGAAATATGTAGCTCACGCTGCATCAACCGCTCTAACTCTGCAACCTGCCAGTGTAGGTCAGGAGCCCACTCATCATAATCCTCAGCACCAGTGGATGGCTCCTGATCAGGGACTGCTCCTGGTAACTTCCCCACATATCGTCGATCCTTCCACCTCAGTCCCTGTGATCCGACAACAATGTCGGACTGAGCCATCATACGACGATCAATTCGACAGTCCTGTCGAATCATGGGTACACTGCAGCCCTGTGAAATGTCAATGGCAACCGACTCCAGCCAGGCAGTGATGATGTGGCCAAATGGCATATAGACTGTCTGGTCGTACATCTGACTATGGACAATGATGGAGAAATAGACTGAAGCCACTGGGTCAAAGTCTAACTGTTGATGCATCCCGTAGAGCATCAAGCAGTGGAACGGGTGAATCTCATCTAAATGTTTTGAAGTAGTCGGGAGGAGACAATTCATGATGATCTTAAACAAAGCATACTCAATGGGGGAAAGACGAAGAGCAGGAAATGTGGAAAAAGCACGGGTGGCTCAATCAAAGGGAACCGGAAGAGGATCGGGAAGATACTCACCGGAACCCCTTGGCTTGGGATGACCTAGAAAATACTCGTAGATGGAATCAGGAGTGGCTCAATCAAAGGGAACCGGAAGAGGATCGGGAAGATAAGAATAGAGAGAAAAATCATTTGCTGACCGGCGACAGCCAAGAAATTCAGTGAAAATAGATCGATTAAAACTAAGGTCGACACTGGCATCACGGGTTCTCCACCCCGTGCCCTCCCCACTGACTATGTTGTTATAGAATTCAGAGACCAAATCAAGGTTGATTGGCCTCTCGAGGTAAAGAATGGATTAAAGATTATAATGTTCAATAATTTGCCGGACTGTTGGACAATGCTCGTAGATGAAGGTTTGATCCACAGTTCGACATGGCATCAGTTTGAAGTTGTGCAATTGAAAATCTAGAGCATAATAAATGTTTTGAAACCTAGTATGTGGAGGTGGAGGAGGTCCCGAAGGAGGTGCAGATGATGAAGGGCCTTTTCCCTTTGAGCTTTCCTCCACTGGGTCTTTCCCTTTGGATGATCTTCTAAAGGTTTGAATGGGTTGATCATTGCAACAATTTAATTACAGAAATAGAATCATGACACAAATTGAAAGATCACAAGATCAATATGAGAATTGGTCATGGCATATAATAATCAAGTGAATATAAGGTGGAATTGATCATAAGATTCATCAGTTTGATATAGAATGGGGACAATAATCAAATGAAAGAGAGATTTGATCATAGATAGCATAATCATAAGGTAGGCCAGGGCAAGGAGGAGTCACGGCCAAAACATGAGGTTACGGCACAACAATAACACACCAAAACGTGGTTAGCCTCAAATACAAATTCTAAGAATTGATTTGAAAGAGAAACTAAACAACAACGCTTACTTAGGTGCCATTGAAGGTTGGTGATGAAGATCTTGGAGTCTGGAAGAAGAGGCTTGCGCAAGAAGAAAGGTCTCGGCGCAAAAGATGAACTCAGGACCTTGAGCGAGAAGGGAACTTGCAGAAGCTCGCAGGAAACCTTCTCAGGATCGTACGCGCGCACACAAAAGTTCACTCGCAAGAGGAGGAAGGAGATGCAGGGAAGGCTCTCGCACGGGAAGAAGCGCAAGTAAGGAGGTTCGGCACTAGGGCTTGGGAGATGAGGGGTTTTCGCGAAGTTATTAGGTTGGTGTTCGGTCCACCAACCAAAATTTAATGTGATCGAACGGATCACCGTTCGATCTGAGAGCGCCCAGATCGATCAGGCTCTGGCCTGATCGGACTGGCCTGGTTTTGATCGGTCCGGTGATCGATCAGGCAGGCTCCTGATCGAACGGTTGATCGATCAGGAAGCGATCAGTAAGGTCGGATGAAATTCGGGAAGCTCCCTGATCGGTCTGTGGACCGATCACCACAGGGTGCCAGATCGGTCCGGGAACCAATCCAGACTAGCACAGAGTGTATGGACAGAATTTCGTTAAGTCTCTGTGACCCCACTGATCGGTCCTGTGGACCGATCACAACAGGAGGGAGCCAGATCGGTCCGGGGACCGATCAGCCCTACGCCTAATCGGTCCAGTGACCGATCAGGGTTCCTGAAATTCCTTGATACGATCTGAAACTTTCAGTTTCAGACTTTCACATGATTTTTGAAGGAATCTGATGAAGAATATCGATCTTGGAAGTGATTCCTTGACTATAATTGACCCCTAAACAAGGATCAAAGGTCCTTATGGTTTGAACAAATCACTTTGCTCCACCCAAGTGGAGTCAAACTCAACCAACAATCATTCAAACAATTTCAATCAAGATTGTGTCAAATTCAGGTTTCTAATCAAGTTTCCTTGATTGGAATGTCCAAGTATGATCATGGAGCCAAATACATATGTGTTATGCATTGGTTTTCCCCATACTTGGTCACCGAAGTGATTTTTATCTCGTCAACTTAATTTCTCAAGGGATGCATTGACATTTTGAGAAATTGAGTTGATCCTAACATCTCACCCCATTTCTAGCAAACAAAAACGTTTTGATAAACCTTATAGTTTGTGTGAGATGTCCCCAAAGTTATCCAATTGTATCCCAACAATTAGAACTTATCATGAAGGGTTTTGAAAGCCTTTTGAAAACTATGAAGCACGATATATTCCCAACTCCCTTCTTATGAAGCTAAACTCATTTTCGGGGAGTGGTTTAGTGAAAATATCAGCGAGGTTTGATTTGGACTCTACATGTGAGAGTACAATATCTCCCCTAGCAACAAGATCCCTAATGAAGTGGTGATGCACTTCAATATGTTTGGTCCTAAAATGATGGACTGGATTCTTGGTTAGGTTAATTGTGCTAATGCTGTCACACAACACTTGCACACTTTTGTAACTCAAACCATAGTCCTCTAGAGTGTGAATCATCCACAACAATTGTGATACGCTCTCTCCCATGGCGATATATTCTGCCTCGGTCGTGGAGAGAGCAACACAATATTGCTTCCGACTTGACCAACTAACTAAAGATGATCCTAGAAATTGGCAACCCCCACTTGTGCTTTTCCGATCCAACTTACATCCAGCGTAGTCGGAATCGGTATAGCCAATCAGATCAAATGATTCGGTACGGGGGAACCAAAGACCAATTCCTATTGTGCCTTTAAGATATCTCAAAATCCTCTTAACAGCGATTAAGTGAGATTCCTTAGCACAGACTTGATACCTTGCGCACATACCCACAGCGAAAAGAATATCAGGTCGACTAGCAGTGAGGTATAGCAAACTACCTATCATGCTCCGATATTGAGTCAAATCAACAGGTTTACCACTCTCATCATTATCTAATCTTGTGTTTCTAGCCATAGGAGTGGTTACCTCTTTCGAATCACTCATATTGAATTTTCGAAGCATTTCTTGTGTGTATTTCGATTGGTGCACATGGATCCCATCTCGGGTTTGTTTGATTTCAAGTCCAAGGAAGAAAGTCAACTCTCCCACTAGACTCATTTCAAATTCACTTTCCATGTGTCCAATGAATTCATTTAAATAACCCTTGTTATTTGAGCCACAAATTATGTCATCAACATATACTTGGGCTATAAAAATATCGTCACCATCTCTCCGTAGAAATAGTGTAGGGTCTATTTGGCCTCTTACAAAGCCCTTTTCAATTAAAAACGTCGACAACCGCTCGTACCAAACTCGGGGTGCTTGTTTAAGACCATAAAGTGCCTTTTTGAGCTTGAACACGTGGTTTAGAAATTCGGTACTCTCAAACCCCGGAGGTTGTTTGACATAGACCTCTTCTCTAATTAAACCATTTAGAAAGGCCGACTTGACATCCATTTGATACAATTTGAACCCTCGATGTGCTGTAAATGCTAGCATCAAACGGATGGACTCTAATCATGCCACGGGAGCATAGGTCTCATCATAATCAAGGCCTTCAACTTGATTGTAGCCCTTGGCTACTAAGCGTGCCTTGTTTCTAATGATTTCTCCCTTGTGGTTCAACTTATTTTTAAAGACCCATTTGGTTCTAATGATGGTGGTCTTCTTAGGTTTAGGGACTAAGTCCCAAACTTGACTTCTTTCAAATTGACCTAGTTCATCTTGCATTGCAATGATCCAATCGGGATCATTTAATGCTTCATCAATTTTTCTAGATTCAATTTCGGAAATTAGGGCAACTTCATTAGCCTCATTCCTAAAGAATGATCTAGTTCTAACCACATGATGGATGTCTCCAACAATTTGGTCTTGGGAATGACTAGAGGCTAATCTAGTTTGCCTAGGTGTTAGTGGTGCTTCTTGAATGGGTTCACTAGACACAAGCTCAGCCTCAGGATCCGGCTAATCTATGGGTTGTCTAGACTCACCGTCATCAGATTCATCACCATCAACAACATTTGGACTTTCATTCAAACTTAGTCTCCTAAGTTCGAATTGGACTTCATCTTCTGGTTGTTCGTTGACTTTTAGAATTTCTTCAAAGACAACATCAGAAGACTCTTCAACTAATCTAGTTTTCTTGTTGTAGACTCGGTAGGCTTTACTAACAAGGGAGTACCCGACTAGTATCCCTTCATCAGCATTCGCCGTGAACTTTCCAAGGTGATGCTTGGTGTTTAGGATGAACACCTTACAACCAAACACTCTAAGGTGTTTAACCGTAGGTGGTTTCCCAAACCAAAGTTCATGGGGAGTCTTTCCTAAGAATCTATGGATGAGGACTTGGTTTTGCACATAGCAAGCTGTATTTACAGCTTTGGCACATAAGTAACTCAGTAGTAAGTACTCATTAAGCATGCTCCGTGCAACCTCTTGTAAAACACGGTTCTTCCTCTCTACAACATCATTTTGTTGTGGTGTTCTAGGAGTAGAGAACTCATGTCTATAACCTCTATCTTGATAAAATTCTAAAAATCGTTGATTTTGAAATTCACCTCCATGATCACTTCTAATTGTCTTAATTGTTGATGATTTTTCATTCTCAACCCTTCTACAAAAAGAAATGAAAACATCTAAGGTTTGGTCCTTATATTTTAGAAAATAAGTCCATGTATATCTAGTAAAATCATCAATGATAACAAAGCAATATCTACTTCCATTCAATGATATGATAGTGCTACAATTAAATAGATCCATGTGAAGTAAATCTAAGGCGGTAGATGTACTTACAGTGCTTTTACCTTTATGTGCAGATTTTGTTTGCTTACCCATTTGACATGCATCACAAAGTTTGTCTTTTTCATACATGATGCTCGGTAAGCCATGGACTAATCCCTTGTCGACCAACTTCCAAATGTTCTTCATGTTAACATGTGCTAACCTCTGGTGCCAAAGAGTGGACTCTTCTTCTTTTGACATGAGACACTTAGCGAAAGCATTAGTAGCACTTTTAAATGAAACTTGATAAATATTATCTACTCTTGTTCCTACTAGTACCGTGTCCAAGGTGTCATGTTGTCTAACTAGACATTGACTTGGTTGAAAGTCAATTGTGTAACCCGTTGATAACCATTTTTAGTCGTGTTACGGTTTCAAATACAATAAAAGTATCGAACTCCTCTAAACTAATGCAGTATAGAGTAACTCGAGTCGTCTCTCTCAAGGAATGTAATGATAGGTTAATAATTCTAGGATTCCAAGTTATTGCTTTTGGATTTTTGGGATATGAAACTGGGGTTTGGATTTGAATGCTAAGACTACGAAATGAAATAGCAAGCAAGTATGAAATGTAATCCTAATTAAGGAAAGACAATGTGAGTAAAGGAGATCTAATCTAATCTAAACTACACTTGCAGAAAAGAAAATGACAACTTGAAATAAAGCATTGACGAAACTAAATATGGAGTAAGACCTACAGCATTAAAGAAATCTAATCTAACCTAACTTAACTTGACAAGGAAACGCAAGGCAGCATAAAGGAAGCAATTAAGGAAATAAAGCATTAATGAAACTTAACCTAATCTAACCTAATTGCATATTTAAACATAAGAAAAACTTGAAACATTCAATTAATAAAACGTAGCAAGAATCTAAGCTGAGAAATTACAAAACTAAAGTAAAATAATTGGTTGAGGTATTTCATCGAACACATAACAAGCATGAATCAAAATAACCCAAGTACATGCAATTTGAAACATCAGGGGATCCATCGAATACAATCACTCAAGAATACATAACAACTCAACCATTATCACAACCAACAAGTAAAGAAAACCCCAAGCTCAGATGGATCTTGGGACGCGGCTGATCGAAGAAAAGCTGTGAAGAAGCTGCTGTCGGATCGGATGGAGGGCTGCTGATGAACTGTGGCTGCCGGAAAATGGATGAAAGGCTGCTGAGAAGACGTGGCTACCGGCTGTGATGAAGTGCTGTGAGAGAAGAAGATGTGTAGGGGAACTGGCCGAAGGCTGAGAAGAAGAAGGAGAGAAGGAAGGGAGCTAGGGTTCGCGGATGAAGGAAAGAAGAAGTGATGGCTGTCGAAGAAGATGAAGGGTGAAGGAATGGAGTCCGGCCTAGGGTTTGCGGATGAGGGGTGAAGAAGAAGAAGTGGAGAAGAGGAAGTCGCCTCGTGTGGAAGAAAGGATCGAGTACGAGGTAGCCGGCCATAGGTGGTGAGGAGATGAGGTGGAAGGTGGCACTCCGGCCGGCGGCTGTGTGATGGAGGGGCGATTGCGCTTGAGGGAGATGAGTCGATGATTTGTCGAGCGTGAGATCCGGAAGATCATGGGTGTGAGCCGATTTCCCCCTTAGCCCTAGGATGCGATCCTCCCTTGGTTCGGTTCAACAGTTGGGTTCGGTTCAACCTCATCCCACAGCTCAGACCAAGCCCTGGTTCAGCCCAGCAGCCTTTTCAACCCCATTTCAGCATCAAGCCTAGCTCAGCCTTTTCAACCCCATTTCAGCATCAAGCCCAGCTCAGCCTTTGGTTCAGCCAAGCTTCGGGTTCGAGCGGAATGGAGATGTGTCGCATGTGTGATTCCCCCCTTTTCGCATTGGCTCGAGAGGAAATTGGAGAGAAGCTGCTGCCAGGTTTTTTTTTTTGATCGGGCTCCTTTCATCACTTGAATTCGGCCCAGCTTCAGCCCAGCCTCTTCTTGGGTCCAAATTGGGTTGGCTGAATTGAACCATCTTCATTTGAATTGAACCAAACCTTGGTCCAAGGTCCAATCATTAATTCCCTACAAAAATTACGAGATAATACCAAAATTTAGAGGAAATTATAATGAACTCCAAAAATAAATCCTAATCGTAAAATATGGTGTAAACATGATTTAAACGTACGAGAGAATAAAGAAATGCTAAGTAAATGAGCAAATAAAATGACATAAAATGCTAGTTATCACCTGTGTCACACAATTGACTGACACTTAGGAAATTAAATGTCATCCCCTTGACTAGAAGGACATTTGAGATTCTAAGACATTCAGATATTTAAATGTCTCCTATTCCTATGACCTTAAGACTACCATTGTTACCAAATGAAACATTATCTTTACTTTTCTTTTGAAGGGTAGTAAACAATGATCTATCCCCGGTCATGTGTTTGGAGCACCCACTATCAACGAACCAAATTGATAGATGCTCCCCCTCAATCATAACCTACACAATTCGAAAAATGGAAGATTTAGGTACCCAAACCTTGGGACCTAAAGCATTTACTAAACAAGTCTTAGGCACCCATGCCTTGACAACTTTCATTTGAACCTTGGGTGTCTTAATTGGTCTAACACCAGTCCTAGACATAAGAGACACAAATGAAGGTTCCTTAGGTTGGTAACCAATACCGGCCCTATTGTAGACTGCTCTTTGGGCATTCAAGATCATGTCTAGGGTTTTTGAGCTAGTTGAGAACTTCTCAAGAATATTCTTGAGTCTCTCAACTTCACTCTTTAATGATTTATTTTCTTCCTCTAACAATTCATCATGCAAATCATCTACATCCTCAACCCTAGAGGATTTCAAATGTTCAATCTCAAATTTCAATGATTTAATCTCATCCTCTAACATTTCAACATGCAAATCATCTATGTTATCATCCCTAGATGACTTCAATTGTTCAATTTCTAATTGCAATGACTTAATCTTACTTTTTGACTTCTTCAACATATTGGTTAAACATGCAATAGCTCTATAACATTTCTCAAGTTCGGGAGAAGTTACCTCTTCATCATCCGAAAATGATGAAGCCGGGTTTGAGGAGTTGGAGGATTCATCACTGCTTTCTTCTCCAAGAGCCATGAGTGCCACGTGCCGTGAACTCTTCTCCTCGTTTTCTTCATTGGATGAACTTGAGGAAGATTCATCCCAAGTGGCCTTCAAGGCCTTCTTCTTCTTCTTTGATTTCTCTTCTTTTTTCTTGGATTTCTCCTCATTCTTCTTTAGCTTTGGGCATTCACTCTTGAAGTGCCCTTTCCTACCACACTCAAAACAAGAAACGTTAGTCTTATCAACTTTGACTTCACTAGGGTTACCTTTACCCTTGAAGCGTCGACCCCTTCTCATCATCCTTCTCACAAAATTTGCCATCTCGGAGGAAGAAGACCTGCTGCCATCTTCCTCGGACTCGGATTCGGAAGAGGATGAAGATGAAGAGACTTCCTTCTCCTTCTCCTTCTTCTTCTCTTTCTTCTTCTCCTTCTTCTTCTTATTGGATCGTTCCCCTGCAACTAAGGCAATCCCCTTCTCCTCGGGGCCTTTGTTAGCCATTTCATATAATTCCATTTCACAAAATAGATCATCTAGTTTAACAATTGATAAATCCTTGGAAACTTTGTAGGCATCCACCATGGATGACCACAAAGCATTCCTTGGAAATGCTTTTAGTACATATCTCACAAGGTCACGGTTCTCGACCTTTTCATTAATAGAATGAAGCCCGTTGAGGACTTCTTTGAATCGGCCATGTAGCTCACTTACCGTTTCATTCTCCTTCATGGAGAGATTTTGAAGTTGGTTAAGGAATAAGTCCCTCTTAGCGATTCTTGAATCTCGGGTGCCCTCGTGGAGTTCGATGAGCTTGTTCCACAAGTCTTTTGCACTTGTGAATGGACCAACCTTGATGAGTTGATCCTTGTTCATACCGCATTGTAGGGTGACAACCGCCTTTGCGTCAGCTTCACTCTTCCGAGTTTGTTCAGTCGTACACCGCTAAGACTCAAGTTCTTTGCCTTCATCATCCTTTGGAGGGGTGAAGCCCTCCTTCACCGCGAACCAAGTATTGATGTCCATCTTCAAGTAATACTCCATCTTCGATCTCCAATATGCCATCGAAGAAGGGAGGTCGGGTGGTGGAAAAACCTTCTCTCAAAGCCATGGATGATAGCTCTCGGTTGTTAATCTGCTTGTATAGAGCCCCAAGCTCTGATACCACTTGTTGGAACTCGGATGGCTAGAGAGGGCGGGTGAATATAGCTAATCACTTGAACTTTAGCACTTATCAAAATTCTGCACTTAAACCATTTAGTAGCACAGCGGAAAGAATAGAAACAGAGTATGCAGAAAACTAGAACCCTAAGCTAAGCACAAATGCAAGACGCTAACAAGAGGGTTTACAAGGTTCATGGATAACTTGCCCCTACTCCTTGGCGTGCCGTTAAGGTGGGCGATCCCTTGATCGTCGGCAGATCAAGCCCCGGAAGATCCTGATAGAAAGCAACCTCCTTCTCGGTGGAGTAACCTCTCCACAGCGTTTCAAACAAAGATATAGTTTTAAGCACAATGAAACACAAGAAAGATCTTACTTAGCACTTAGCACAGACAAGAACACAGCAAGCTTTTCCCAAGCTCCACCCAGCGACGATCTCACGCAAGAAACCTTTCTTCGTGTCTTCTCGCTGTTGGACTCAAAGCCTCTTGTTCCTTCCTCCAAGTGCTCAAGTAAGGGATGGTTGCTTCACTGATTGCAGTTGCTTGCTCAAGATGATGGAATTTCAGAATGCACAAGCAAAGTGTGGAGAACACAAACGCGCAGCAAGAACTCCAGACAGAAATCGCTTCCAACGAACTCTGCTCTGCTCTTCTCCACTACGCCCTTTTGTTTCTCCACTGAGCACCAGGTGACACCATCTCACTGCAGCCTCCAGCTACTCTCCTGTAACCACCAGCCACCACTGAGCTCTTTTGGACTCCCTGAGCTTCCCTCAGACCAGCCCCAGTCAGCAGCTCCAGCTGGCGCCAGTGTCCGTTGCAACCTGAGATGGAAAACGGGCAAACCTGCTCCAAGGAAAGGCCTCCATTGACTCTCCTTGAGTGTTTGAATCCTTCCTTGTCACCTGCAGCTCAATCAGAGTGTTAGCACAGCATATCAAGCAGAAAATCGTGTATCAGATGTTAAGCGCAGAGAATTGGATACATTCAGACGCGATTAGAGCGTCTGACAGTGCATTTTGAATAAAGTGATCGGTCACCAGACCGATCCAGGGCTCGTGGGTCGGTCACCAGACTGATCCACCGCTTTGCTGGGAATCCCAGCTCTCGCGGTGGCACAAGCCTAATCGGTCACCAGACCGATCAGGTAGCTCCCTGTCCGATCAGGCTCATGCCTGATCGGTCCACGTCTGAGTGAACAGTAACTGCAGAAATCAAATCCTAAGTCGTGGATCGGTCACCAGACCATTCAGGAGCTGATCAGCGGGGGAACTCAACTCACTGAATGCTTCCTGATCGGTCACCAGACCGATCAAAAGCAGGGCAGTGAGGAAGCTGCCTGCTCCCTGATCGGTCACCGGACCGATCAGGAGCCAAGCAACGAGGCAATGACCTTCTCCCTGATCGGTCACCAGACCGATCAGGAGCCACACAGTAGGTTCCCAACCTCACTGTGCGCTCCCTGATCGGTCACCAGACCGATCAGTCATTGCTGGATTGGTCACCAGACCGATCCACAAAGGAGCAGCATGCCAACTTCCTTGATCGGTCACCAGACCGATCCAGGGACTCAACCTAGCCCTCCAAGCTAGAGTTTCATCCAACCTAGCCCTCCAAGCTAGGACTTTTTCACCTAACCCTCTAAGTTGGGAATTTTCACCTAACCCTCCAAGTTAGGACTTTTCGCCTAACCCTCCAAGCTAGGACTTTTCACTCAACTCTTCCGAATTAGGACTTTTCCAAACCTAGCCCTCCAAGCTAGGACCTGACCCTCCAAGCCAGGACTTTTTCACCTAACCCTCTAAGTTCGGAATTTTCACCTAACCCTCCAAGTTAGGACTTTTCACCTAGCCCTCAAAGCTAGGACTTTTCACCCAACCCTTCCGAATTAGGACTTTTCAACACCTAGCCCTCCAAGCTAGGATTTTCCACACCTAACCCTCCAGGTTAGGATTTTCCAACACCTAACCCTTCAAGCTAGGATTTTCCATACCATGCCTAATCCCCCGATCAGGACTTAATCATAATCATAATTATCAAACTAAACTAAAATCGGTGTTAACACCAAAACAACAATGAGGGTCAGACTGCATCAACATTACTGAGCAGCCGTGTTGCGGGAAATATAGCACACACAGTCGGTCAGGCCGAGCTGCGGGAAATTAGCGCACACAGTCGGGCAGGACTCAGGGAGCGTGGGACGCCACGCGTCTTACTGAGCAGCCGAGCTGCGGGAAATATAACACACACAGTCGGTCAGGACTCAGGGAGCGTGGGACGCCACGCGTCTTACTGAGCAGCCGAGCTGCGGGAAATATAGCTCGAGAGTCTGATACATCTGCGAGCGGGATAAGGACCATGCGCTTCCACTTGTCAGATGAGTTTTACATTTACATCATCACCTTTCACTCGGCGACCCGGTAAGGCTAAAGGTGGATCGCACTCCAAGGCCGATCCAACCTTTTTCCCTTCTCATTTTTCTAAGTAATAGGCTCCTGAAGAGAGCTTCTGGACAACCTTGAAGGGTCCTCCCCACTGCGGCTCCAGTTTGCTTACGTCTCCCACTGGCTTGATTCTTTTCCAGACATGGTCGCCCATCTGAAAGGCTCTGGGTAGCACCCTTCGATCATACCTCTGCTTTATCTTCTACCTATACGCGAACATCCGAGCCGCTGCTCTGTCTCGAATTTCGTTGACTAGGTCCAGCTCCAAATGTCGTCCTTCCGGATAATCGTCATCATATGCTGCCCTTCGATCCGATTCACACCCGACCTCAACCAGGATCACTGCTTCGGTTCCATAAACCAGCTGGAAAGGCGTGCATCTAGTTGTTTCATTGATAGTGGTTCTCAAGGCCCATAGGATGCTCGGGAGCTCCTCTATCCATGTTCCACCAACGTGGTCGAGCTTGTTGGTGCAGGAAGCACCATATCGAACCTTGTTTTGATATTGGCAAAGGATTCAAAGTTAAGTTTGTTTGTGATCTAACAATATTCACTGAGCGTGCAGGAAAAGTCCTAGCGAAGGACTGCTAGGCACCTGGCGAAGGACTGCCAGGATACAAAGCCCTAGCGAAGGACTGCTAGGCACTGGCGAAGGACTGCCAATATCCAAGGCCTAGCGAAGGACTGCTAGGCAACTGGCGAAGGACTGCCAGTATCAAAGCCCTAGCGAAGGATTGCTAGGCGCCAGACGAAGGACAGTCTGGGACTAAAGCCCTAGCGAAGGAATGCTAGGCACCGAGCAAAGGGCAGCTCGGCATCCAAGACCTGACAAAGGACCGTCAGGCAAAAGTCCAACCAAAGGAACGGTTGGCATTAGGTAAATTCTCCCGAGATGAGTAGGTGAGGACGCGTTCCCCGTCGAGGGAACAGTAGGCGTCGGTTCGACCAAGGGCTCCATTTTGGAGACCAAAGTCAGAACCAAGATAGCTAAGGCTGTATAATCTAATAACTTAATATATTGTTGTGTTTTGTACTAACCCTGGATGCAGGATCGAAGGAATGTGTGTCTGCAGCTCAGAAAGCCTCAAAGGAGAGAGGCAAGGACTGGGTAGGGCACCCGGAGCGTCCCGGGCGCCCCCAAGGGTCATACAAAACAGGTAAAGCAAAAAGGTGTTCGAATACACACTGGCCGGGCGCCCCCGTGCTTCCGGGCACCCCCGCTGCTCCCGGGCGCCCCCTGCGCTGCGGGCGCCCCGGTCAAAGCGGATCCAGAGGATAGATGCTGACCGAGAGCTCTGCGGATCAGAGGCCACGTGGGGGCGCCCCCGACGTCCCGGGCGCCCCCAGGCCCTATATAAAGGGCCTTCGACCAAGGCTTCAACACAACTGTTCACTCAACGCCTCAAAGCTCTTCTGCTCTCACGCCTTGCTCCGGAAACTCTCCAACTCGAGCCGACGACGTCCCGCTGCTCCGAAAAAGTTGATCTACTCCGGACGTCGGTAAAGAAGAGCGTTCTTTTTATTTACTGCACTTATCTTTGTAATTAAATTTTGTAAACCTTTTTGCGCCTATATAGAATTGCCCAAAGTAAACGGTCAACGACCGTGGGCCTTGGAGTAGGAGTCGACACAGGCTCCGAACCAAGTAAATCGACTGTGTCTCTGTGTCTTGTTTTTTTAAATTTCCGCTGCGTACCTGCTCTTAGTCAAATCCGAAAGTTTCCGATATTCACCCCCCCTCTATCGATTTTCACGATCCAACAAGTGGTATCAGAGTGGGGTAGTTCAAACTTGGTGCAACCACCAGTTTGAAAGTTTTTCGGATTTACGAATTTTTATTTTATTTCTTTTCTTTTTCTTTAATCGAGGTGGTGCAACACCACTCGATCTTTATTTCACATAAATAATATCTGTAGGTGTGTTTACCATTTTGAATTTTGAATTTTCATATTTTCACCATAAGTCTGAATTGATAAAACAAACAATTTTTGGAAATTTGTCATAATTTTTTTTATTATTTTAATATTATTTTTTCTCGGAAATCGTGCTACTTTAATTCGGGCAAAATTTTTCCCAAACATTAAAATCTTACTTTTTCATTATTAATCAGAATTGACAAAATCATCATTTTCAAAAATTTATCATAAATTATTTTTATTATTTTATTATTATTTCACCTCGAAATTCGTGTAATTTTTTTTTGGGCTATTTTTTTTCCTTCTCCCGCACTACTAATCCAAGACCAAGTCTTGGTACACTTTTGTTGTTTCTTTTTGTGTGCAAGAGGTTATTTTAAATGGCCAACCAAGAGTGGAACAGTGCTCGTCCACCGCTATTCTCCGTCGAGAACTTCAGCTTTTGGAGAAGTCAAATGGAGTCCCTTCTGAAGGCCCACATGGACTTATGGCGGATCATCCAAACGGGATTCTCTTTTCCCGTAGAAGATGAGTCATCAATCGAGTGGGATAAACTGGATGAACACACCCTCAATCAAATCAAAATCGATGCAAGAGCAACTGCAATCCTACAATGTGGTCTAACCAAGGAGCAACTCGAGCTAGTAGGTCCATGCAGATGTGCTAGAGAAATCTGGGAAAAATTGGTTGACCTTCATCAAGAGATCTCAGATGAAGAAGAAGATCAGGTAAATTATGTTGCCCTTTCAGTCCAAGCACAAACAGCCGAGTCAGAGTCTGAACCCAAATCCAAAATCGAACCAGAATTAGACGACGAATTGACTGAGACGGTAACCGATTTCAAACTCTTTTCAAAATTAGAATTAAATAGTCAAACAGATACTATAATGGTCGAGGAAGGTGTAAATTTTATTGCAAGGAAAACTCCTAAAGAACTACCAAAGAAGGAGCTTCAACCAGTACCCGAGTACGATTCAGACACAGAATCAGAAGATGAGCCTAGATCCGAGGCGGCAAGAATCAAGGGGGAGATTCCCAATAAAGAACCAAAAGGTAAAAGTGTAAATTCAAATTTTAATCATGTAATTTGTTACACATGCAAGGAGAGAGGGCACTACCAAAGTGTGTGTCCTACTCGTAAGATTCGAACGACACCACCGACGGCGACAAAGGAATCAGTTCCAAAAGCACAAAAGGACAAAAGTCACATTCAATGCTTCAAGTGCCAGGAGTTCGGGCATTACAAAAGTGAATGCACAGATAAAAGAGCTACCAAGAATGCCGGACAAACAATCAACAAAGGTAAATTTACAGTATTTGAAAAATCCGTTATTTACCTTGAATAATGTGATTGATTCATGTAACTTAATTAAATCAAATGTCAGAAAATTGAAACAAGAAAATGATACCCTAAAACATAAGGTCAATAAGTTAGAAAATTTAATTCATAATCTTGCTGATTTCGAAAATCCGGAGTATTACTCCAATTGTGACCTTACTTAGACAAATTGTTTGCTTTAATTGCGTGTTTCTTTTTAATTATTTTTTTATGTTTTTCTTGCTTAGAAATAGGATTGTCTAGTATAAGGACTGAACCAACTTAACTGAAATTTGAACAACATAGTATTGGGTGGAGGTGAGATGATAGTACGTTAGGGAAGCCATCTTGGCGGAACTAGCCGAAGCTACCGATCCAAGACCCAAACTAGTTAGACCAGAATTTACCAAAAAGTAATTTTGAAGATGAAATTTCACTAAAAGACTTTGTTAAGGAAAGGGTGGATGATCCCATAAGGCTACGGCCAAAGAAGGCCTTGTGCCTCGCCAAGACCTGGAAGCCAATTTTTGAAATTCAAATTCAATTTACTCTTTGTTAAATTCGAATCTAACACAAATTTTCAGTTAATTTTAGATTCAAATATCTCCTTTCAAAATAAATTGGGTTTAAAAATTAATTTAACTTTTCAAAATTAATCATGACCTTTTCAAAATAAATCTTTTTATTAAAATATGCATATCACAAAACAGTTAAGGATATCCTGTTTTGTCACTTAGAAATGGGTGAGATGCTTAGGACCTAAAAGTTGAGTCCAACCCAACCAACTAAATCAATTAACTCAATAATCAATTAAATAATTAAATTAATTCAATTAAATCTTAATTAAATTCAATTAAATCAATTAAATCAATAAATCTTAATTAAATCAATTAAATCATAAATCTTAATTAAATCAATTTAATTCAATCAACTCAATAATTCTAAAATTAATTACTCTTAATTATTTAAACTCAACTTAATTATTTTCAATTAATATACTCAAAATTCAATTATTGTCAATCATTTATTTCAAATTAAAATATTGTCTCACACAACCCATAAGGTTAACATGTTTGACCACGTAGAACTGGTGAGACATCTAGGACCTAAAAGCATGAATCACTATCCTTTCAAAAAAAAATGTTTTCAAAAGGTATTCAAAATTATCTCCATTTTTTTAACTCTGTTTACTGTACCCTACTTTTTCAACTCTAACAGTTTTTTCAAAATTTTGAATTTCATGTTAAATATCACAATAGACTTACTTTAAAGAGAATCTAGGGCTTGGTCTGATTTAGTCATTAACTTGGTCAAAATAGTCAACCCTAATCCACATAGTCAAACCTGGTCAACACTGATATCCCTTAAGGAACTTAGATAAAAGTCAGACTATGTTGGATACAGGGGAGTTCTTCTTAATATTTATCAAAAAAATTAGATTTTTTCAAAAACTTAATGCTCTAAAACTTATTATCATCTCAAAATAAGGTTTTCAAAAATTGGATTCAAAATCCTCGTATATCACTAACTCTTTGAAAAAAAAATTATCATCATTTCAAATGATTGTTTTAAAACTGTGCTTTCATTCCAAGTTGTGTTTTCAAAAATTATCTTCTTAAAAACTATCATAACTTCAAAGTTATTCTTTTGGTTTTTGATGAACCCTAAAGACACAAAGNCTGAATGGAGTCTTGGTCATCTTGCCAAGAAGGCAAGACTCTCGCATGTCTCAAATGATTCAAAATCAAATGAGTCCAGCAAACCATCTCTATGGAGCTGGGATAGGCGACTCTCATTTATATGGCCTAAGCGACAGTGCCAGATATAGGTTTGGTTCAAGTCATTAGACTTGAGCCTTTTGGTATTTATGTTATAGATAGGGTTTTCTAAGTCTAGAAGATAGAGTCCGTTCATCAGAGGTGCACTACAATAGAACATTTCATTCAAATAAAAAACTGAACAACATTTGTTCTTTATTATAAACGAAAATCCTTTCTTGTCTAAACAAGAAACAGAAACTATGTTCTTAGTCAGAGCAGGCACATAATAACAATCATCTAACTCTAGTACAAGCCCAGAGGGCAGAGATAGCATATAAACTCCTGTAGCAACAGCAGCAACTCTTGCTCCATTGCCAACTCGTAAGTCCACCTCGCCCTTTGTCAATGTCCTGCTATTTCTCAGCGCCTGCACATTAGTACAAATGTGAGAAGCACATCCGGTATCTAATACCCATGATGTAGAAATAGACAAATTGACTTCTATAACATGAATACCTGAAGTAGAAGTCTGACTTCTCTTCTTCTGGAGATCTTCCATATATTTCTTGCAGTTCCGCTTCCAGTGTCCGGTCTCACCACAGTGGAAGGCAGGTAGCATCCTTGGCAACCCCTCCTTTGGGTTTCAGTGCTTTGCCCTTGCCCTTGCCCTTGGCTTGAGACTTTCCTTGCCTTTTGGGCTTGCCCTTACCTTTGTCCTTCTGCACCATCAAAATGGGTTTGGCCTTCTTAAGATTGAGCTCAGCAGTTCTCAACATGCTGAGCATCTCAGGCAGGGGCTTGTCAATTTCATTCATGTTCCAGTTCATGACAAATTGACTATAACTTTCGGGTAGGGACTGCAAGATCAAGTCTGTGGCCAGCTCTTGGCCCAGTGGGAATCCCAATCTCTGTAAATTCTCTATGTACCCAATCATCTTGAGTACATAGGGACCTACGGGAGTCCCTTCTTGCATCTTGCACTGAAACAGTGCCTTAGAGATCTCAAATCTCTCGTGCCTTGCTTGTCCTTGATACAGTTGACGCAGATGCTCAACCATATCGAAAGCATCCATTAACTCATGTTGCTTCTGAAGCTCAGAGTTCATGGTTGCGAGCATAAGGCATGACACATCCAATGCGTCATCTTGATGCTTCTTGTGAGCATCACGGTCAGCTCGCGTGGCACTGGCAGGAGGTGCCTCGGGAATAGGCTGCTCCAGAACGTACAGTTTACGTTCTTGCTTGAGAACTATTCTCAAGTTCCTGTACCAGTCCAGGAAGTTTGCTCCGTTGAGCTTGTCCTTCTCAAGGACAGATCGCAGGGAGAGAGTATTTGCGTTTGTCGACATGGCAATCTACAACAAAAATGCAGAAAATTAAATAACATATTCCTTTTCATTTAATTAGGCCTTTAATTAAATGATTCTCCCACTGAATTATAGAAAATTTATAGAATCAAGTCATAGATGTGGTCAAACCACGCTACAAGATTCTATCTAATTTAACTATAATATAGTGGGACAAGATCCACATCATACTAAGCCTTGAGTTAGCTTTGGCTAAATCGCCCAAGACTTAGTACGATCGGTAGGTAACAATTTACCGATTACATCTCTATGCAACTCTTGTTTATAGGATTAAAATTTACATTTACATAAAAACTTGAGTTAGCTTTGGCTAAATCGCCCAAGTTTTAATATAAATGCGATTTTTATCCTACCTTTCCAACGATTGGAATATGCCTATAGTTAGACTCGATCCGACCGAGTTAACTAGTTTCACTCAATCTGATTGAGTTTGTTCTCACCCAAGCCGTGATAGGCAGGACCAAGATTGTCCCTCCGTACCCTACCAAGATTAAATGTGTTGCTCTGCTTTGGCAGATTCAACAACAACAAATGATCGAGGTAGTGATAGGTATCAAAACTTGGTAGGCATTTCGAGAATGAGTTGATTTGAATTAGATCGAATCTAATCGCAAGAGAGAGGGTGTATCAAATACACAAGGCTCTAATTATTTTACTCTAGCATGCATCACATACAAGCAAATAATAAAATAATTTAATTTGTGATTGGATCATGGCCCTACTACGATCTTCTCAAGCCAATGAGAAGATCGGACGGTCAACCTAGGGTTTCGCTTCTCCAAGCTTCTCCTTTGACCGCCACGTGTCGTCGGCTCCCTCCATAACTCGGTCTTCGGAAGGACCGCCCAGCGTCTTCATTTTGTACATTACAAAATAAGAAAGTACAGAAATAAAATAAAAGAAGCCGACTCGCAGGTCGCATACACTATACAACACGCACAACCACAAAAACGGTACGCAGACCGTAATATGAATTACAACACATTCCAATCACATTGGGTTTTTATTGGGCCATGATCATCACAAATCCATACATAATTCCAAATTATGTATTTTAAATAAATTTCTATAATTTTTTCGACAATTTTACGATATTATGAGTTACACTTCCGTAACGGTCCCGCTACACGATTTTCGGGCACGATTGCGGGACAATGCCCCTCGCGGGGTTAGGGGCGGCGCCCCTACTCGCGAAATGAATTTCGCGAGTGTCCCAAAATCACCTTACAACAACTTAAGCCGCTGTCCCGAATGATTATAGCGAGATCTTTCCATTTCGGAAAGTTTTTCTCGATCGGTGAAGCCTACAAGTGTCCGAACACTTGTTGCTTCGACTTCATGAGAAAAATACCCATAAATTCTATAAATTTCGAAAAATCACAGAATATTATTTGTCTTTAAATTTTGTATCTAATACAAAAAAAAAAACAAATTTAAACTCGTACAAGGTTCACACGTGGCTCTGATACCACTGTTGGAAATTTTGGGCCGCAAAAATCGCTTTTTGCGTTGCGGAAACCCCAGAAGTTCGGCCACGGATCAGTGCGAACATAAAAATAAATTACGAGTACGAGTTTAATCTACATTAGATCTACTTGATAAGAATCATTACCCTTGACGCGTAGCCCTTCGCTTTCCCGCTTGTCCAAAAGGCCGCCGGATCTCGTAGAGTATCAAAGCAGACACTCCTCTATACGTATCCACGCGAACAAATGAAGATGAATCAAAACCTTAGGTGTGCTAGCACCCTATAGGTTTCGGCCAAGAGGAGAGGTCGAAGAAGCACTCCAACCAAAATCAAGAGAGAAGAAGAAAAGCCTCACACGCGCCAAAATGAAACAAAAACATCGGTTTTGTTCCTTCATGGTGGCCGGCCACTTAATGGCCATTAATGGCCATTAGGTGGCCGGCCATAATGGCTATTAAGTGCCATTAGGTGGCCTTCCATATCCCTTTTCAATTTGAATTCGAAATTCAAATGGGGGGGGGGAAACCAAGTCATCACTTGGTCAAACAAAGGTGAGGTGGGTTTTGGTCAAGTCAAACTTCCCTTTTATGGACTTTCCATAAATAGTCAAGTCAAACTTGACTCCATTTCTTCTCCCATGTCAAGTCTAACTTGAAGTGGAACCAAGTCAAGTCAAACTTGATTTGGATTTAGGTCAAGTCAAACTTGCCTTTTATGGACTTTCCATATTTAGCCAAGTCAAACTTGACTTCAATTTTTCTCCATCTATTTGTTCTTTGCGTGTGACCCTATAGGTTCTTGTAACGTTGGCAATGCTTCTAACCTCTTAGAAACATAAGCAATGAGCGGTATCTAGCAACACATCATTGCTACCCAAGTTACAAGAATGTTGAGATCCAACATCACCTTGTGACTAATAATTGTGACTCTCACAATATATGATAATGTCCCTCTATCCATGATATCTAGATTGACTCAATTGAGGCATAGACCGTGTCATCCTCGAGTCAATCTATATCTTGAACTCCAAGTAGACTCACACTAATCAAATGAGTTCAATATCTCATATTGACTCACTTGGGCATGGCCATGCACTTTGTGGTCTCACTCTATCAAGAATACGATATCGCTCCCGTCATATAGGAGGGATAGATCCCATCTACATCACTCACATCCCTCTCCATAATTTGTTACATACCCAGTAATCGCCTTTATAGTCCACCCATTTACGGGTGACGTTTGACGAAGCCAAAGTACGTAACTCCTTATGTAGGAATCCATGGTGACTTCAGGTCCAAGGACTAATAGTCATACTAATAGCCACATGAGAAAGTATATGACACTCATATAACGATCCATGATACTTTCTCATGGTGGGTCATTCAGTATACATTCTCCAATGCATACCCATGTGTCAACTTGATATCTCTATATCTATGACTTGTGAGATCAAGTCATCATGTTGACCTACATGCTAGCCTCTACGTATTAACATTGTCCTTGAATGTTAATACTTGACTAGGAATTATTTATAGTAGTGTTCTCTATATCATCTCACTATCGATTCAACCAATCGATTGATATAGATAAGAACCTTCTACTCAAGGACATTATTATACTTAGCTAATTGGCACAAATACACGTAAGTATAATAACCATAAAACATGCCTTTATTTATACATAGGAATATGATACAAATTAGTCCATACAATCATTACATGATCGGCTCTAGGGCTCTCACCAACATCCAAGACAACCACGGGATCGTATCTGAGAGACCTCTCTATGTCTACGGATTAAAAAATTTAATCCGAATAGAGACCCGTCCCTCTAACGACCGACTCGTCGTCGTGTTAATTAATCCAAGTTACAACTGAGCTGAAACCGAGGTTAAGGCCTTGTAACTTTTCGAATTAATTAATTGTGGAAAAGATGACGATTTGGATCACTGGTTTTTATGTTTATTTTCGAGGTCTAGTTAGTAAATTATTGACTATGATATCAAATCAAAATAATAAACTAACATACATGAAATGACGAAGTAAATAAAACAAGCACATGTACGAACATAAGGATGATCAAAGGAGCTTGGGAAGAGATATACCTTCCAAATCACCTTGCAGTCTTCTACCGTATGACCCTCCCCTCCTGGACGTCGTGTGGGCGACGATCTACCAAGTCGCGGAGTCACCAAGACTTGCAATTGATCCTCCTCCTTCCTCCTCTTCAATGCACCAACCACCACCTAGCAACCAGGGTTTCGGCCGGCCATATCACTCATCCTCTTGGACCGGCCGACCATCCTCTTTATTCCAAGAGATTGCCAACCACAAGAAGATGAAGAGAGGATGTGGAAGAAGGAAAGAAAGAGAGAAGCAACCTCTTTCCTTCAAAACCCTAAAACATCACTCCCTCCTTTCTTCTTCCTCACCGCGAGCGACAATGGCATCCAAAGCCCTTGCCGGTGACTCCAACTCCCTCCTGCTCTGTTGCATGCAATCAGGAGGAAGTAGATGAGATGAAGGTGAAGAAGAAGGCAGGGACAAAGATGGAGAAACAAGCGATTCCTTGCTCTTCCTTCTTCTTCACGCCGGCGCCAACCCTCCTGTGGCTACCGCCGGTCACAATTCTCCTTCCTCTCTTGCTCGCTGAACACCTAAAGGTGTTGTCCTCCTTGTTGATGTCCCACACCCCATGGAAAGAAGAGAAAACTTCTCTTCTTCCTCCCTTAGCTCCGACACCACACCAACCCTAGGAGTGAGAGAGAGAGGAAGAAAATTGGAGAGAGGCTATTAGGGTTTTCCTTGGATTAATTCTTGATCAATTAGCCTTGTATCATG
The DNA here is from genome assembly GCA_024364735.1 of Boesenbergia rotunda. Lineage (NCBI taxonomy): Eukaryota > Viridiplantae > Streptophyta > Magnoliopsida > Zingiberales > Zingiberaceae > Boesenbergia > Boesenbergia rotunda. Next base: position 518,012 of record JAGFNQ010004793.1, on the reverse strand, counting down.
ACTCCTATGGGGTATATATAGGGCTAAGATAGGGACCATGAGGAGGAGTTGGTTCTTGGTCCGCTAATGGATCCAAAACCCGATCCATTAATGGTGATCCATTCCACTAAAGGATCCCATTGTACTTCCTCACCAACCCCCATATTTTCATATGGGCTCCACCTATTACGAGTCGTCCATATTCCCGTGTTTAAGATATCGAATGCCTGACAATTAATTTAATTTACTGATAATTAAATTAATTATCCTCTTGATCCTTGATTAGTACCACTCAACCTTTTCATCATGCCAGACCATAGTCCACTTGCAAGATTTGACATGACGACCTTTTTGAGCACACAAAGGGGGCATCATCATCCTGACTTACCAGGGCACGGATTCCGTCAATAATCAACGACACATTATATTATTAATATTATTTCTCACCTTACCGGGCCTATCGATCTAACAGAATTGATCTCACTCATTGGTAAATCAAAGAGATAATAATTAACAATATATGCCCGTCATTATTTCGGGATTAAGAGATCATACTCCATAATATTATCCGAGGTCTAATCCAATTTATGAAGTCAGTACAAAAATTGTATGACCTCTCTTTTGGTCCTACTCAATGTACACAAGGTACACTAGTGTAATTCTATGGTTAAGATAAACCACACCTAATTACACTACAACCATTCCAATAGTTTGTCCAACTCCATCTCGGTTGTGAGTCTCTTTCTTATGCTTTGGCAAGGAACCTGATAACATGATCTTCTGTGCAACACCACGCACCATGTTATCTACAATGCCAAGCATCAGATAGTTTGTGCGCATACTAATATAAACATGCACTGTGTGATTTTTCGATTCTCTTTAAAATGTAGATGTATCCTAACCAAAAGGCTAGGCTTTTAGTTTACATCCTAACAAGCACATTGTTGGCAGAGTAGCATTTTGGAGTTCCTAGATTGTTTTAGAGCAGTACACTTGAGCACAAATGATGTGAAAACTTGATATGGAATGTTGTGGCTCAAGACCCCTTTTATATAAGCATTCGGGTGCCCTAGTGCCTATAGGGGGCCCCCGGCTTAGCGATTCAGCCACGTTGTCATCCGCTGACCAAGGCCAAATGTTATTCTTCTCGGGTGCCTAAGTTAGTGATGTGGTGCATCCAATCAACAGTCGTCAACTCAGTCTCGTCTAGGGTGAGTTTTATGCACTGGGGCGCCCGAAACCTCTCAGGCGCCTATCATCTCGGGCGCTCGAGACCTCTCGAGTGACCTGTAGACTATTGGTCTCCATATGCTTCAACTGTAACACAAGGTTAGTCTGAAATTTAAATAACATATAATATATATGAAATGAATGCATATTCGACAACTAGAACTGTTTGATCCTGATTTTGGATTTCAAAATGAAATCATAGGTCAGACTGACGCCTACCATTCCCTTGGGAATGCACGCTCACCTAATCTACTCTGAAGAAATTACCTTTTGCCAACCGACACCTCTGGTTGGACTTTTGCTCGGCCTTCGAAGCTTCTAGATCTTGAGACATTTGTACCTCAACCCGTCCCTACTTCTATACTTTGTCCTCGCTTGGCTAAGACTTTTGCTTAATCTTCCGGATCAAGACTTCGATGTTGAGGCAATCTGTGATCCAGAGTGATCATGAGTTTTGATGTTTGGGCAAAGGGTTTAAGTTAGGTTTACCCTTGTGTTCTTATATGTGTATGTTGAGTGTGCAGGATGTACAGGTTACACATATGGACTTGACTGGACGGCCTCGGTACGGTGAAGGGTGGCATGGAGATAAGCTGGAGGCTTGTGTGCACCTGAGGGACCTTGGAGAGCAAGGACGATGAGCTGATGGGCGCAGACTTCGAGGCATGCGTGAAGGATGGCATGGAGGTAAGCTGGAGGATTGCGTGCATCCGAGGGACGGAGCCGATGATGAAGAGGGCGCGAAGGCGATAGTTGAGGCTGCAGATGAGGAGTCAGTCGAGTCATGAGGGTACGAGTGTTGTGTGATTGTACTCGAGAAATCCTAGGGTTTGAGTGCGGAGTGGAATGTACTCAGGAAGGGTAACCTTAGGTGGGTGAGTAGACCAGTCGATTGGCCTGGGGGCAGTCGACTGATGGAACTCACAGAAAGGTCTTAGCCCTGGGACCAGTCGACTGCCTTGGGGGCAGTTGACTGGTAGGTGGCTGGTGAGTTGGCTGAGAATTCGAATGTTGGGGGCAGTCGACTGGTAGCGAGGGTTTCAGCCCAAGAGGACTTCGTGGTGGCTGAGATTCTTGACGAATCTTATCTTGGTTAAAGGCAAGATAGTAGTCTTTGTGCTCAGGTCTTCTAAAGGTGTTGTGGCGAGGTTTCTCCACCCACAAGGAGCGACGAGGGCTAGCCGAAGGTTATCCAGGGATTGATCCACCGATGAATTCTTGGATTAGTCACCCGTCCGGGGTGGATACCAAGTAAATCGGTTTGTTAGCATTGTTCTCTCTTGATTAGTTTATTTTTATTTGTATTTCCACTGCGCTAACAATCTTGAAGAGAATTCGATGAAAAAGTTCTATTCACCCCCCCTCTAGCACACTATCTGATCTATCATTCGATGCCCGACCCCCGGCCAGGACTTCGTGCCCAATTTCTCAAACCAGGTCTTCATGCCCAACCCTCAGTCAGGTATTCAATGCCCAAACCTTGGCCAGGACTTCGTGCTCAACCCTTCAGGTTAAGACTTCGTGCCTAGGTAATCTAGGACTTTCGTACACACTTAGTGAAACATGTTAGAGTTTGTTTCCCGTTCGGTTGTGATTCCTCTTCATGACCCCAGATTAAAATTTTCTAATAATTAGAAATAATCTAGATGGAAAGAAACTTTCTAAACGACCTTTTCATCATCGTACTATTTGATTAAGTGATCTCTTAAACAAACTTATTGATCAAGCAATCTAACCCCATTGACGAATAGCCGCAGAATAGATGACGACGTTTGATCGCCGGTTTTTGTGTTTGATTTCGGGGTCCATGACAAAACATGAATACAATTGAAACTAGAATAAGAAAACAAGTTATAACCCTTGTTTTACCTCTTGATCTTCGATCGTATTCCTATCCTCTTCTTGGACGTCGTGTGGGTGACGAACTTTCAAGAAATGAAGCCACCACCACTTCCTTTCTTGCTTGTGCCGACCAAACGAAGATGAACTACCTCCCTCCTTGCTCCTTGCTTGGTTGCGCCAAACCACTTCCCTCTTTGCTTGCTTGCGGTGCCACCCAAAGGAGATAGAAAACTCCTCCTTTGCTTGATGTTGCCGATACCCAACGGAGAGGAAGAGAAGAGAAGAGAAGAGAAGAAGAAAGGATCTTCTTCCTTCACACAAACCCTAGCCGACCACTCTTGGGTTGCCTCCTTACGTCGGCGCCACATGCCAAAGAGAGAGGGAGAGGGAGAGAGGAAAATTTTGGTTAAGACTATGCTTTGGTTTCATGACTCATGAGGTATATATAGGCTACAATAGGGACCATGAGGAGGAGTTGGTTTTGGTCTCTTAATAGATACTAAACCCAACCCATTAATGTACATAATCTCCCCGTGTTTAAGATATCGCATGTTCATTAATTAATTAAATTACTGATAATTTAATTTATTAATATCTAACACCATGAGTAGTACCTCTCATCCTTATCATCATGTCGGACCAAGTCCACCTGCATGATTTACATGATGAACTTTATGAGCTCTTCAAGGGGACATCATCATCCTAAATAATTAGGACACTATTTCCTCCTATAATCAATGGCACACCATGTAAATAATATTATTTTCTAACTTACCGAGCCTATTGATTTAACAGAATAAATCTCGCCCATTGGTAAATCTAGAAAATAAATATTAAGTACATGTGTCCGTTATTATATCAGGATTAAGAGCATGTATATCATAATAACAGAGGTCTGATTAGATTATATAGTTAGCATAAATTGAATCACCTAAAATCGGTCTTGCTCAATACACACAAAGTGTACTAGTGTAATTCTATAGTTAAGATAGACTAATATCAAATTACACTATAACCATTCCAATTGTTTGTCCAAATCCATCTCGGTTGTGAGCCACTACTTATACTTTAAAAGGAACCGATAACATGATCTTCTGTGTGGCACCACACACCATGTTATCTACAATGTAAAGTAAAGGACAATAGCATATATAGCAAATATAAAATGCAAACAATGACCATGTGATTCTTATTCCAAAATATAGATGTTCATACAAAAGCTAGACTTTTAGTATACATCCTAACAATCTCCCACTTATACTAAAAGACTATGCTGCCATCAAACTGTCATACATCTGATTCCCATCCCCTCAAAATGCCTATTATAAACTTTCACTGGAAGGGCCTTAGTGAAAGGATCTGCCAGGTTATCCGTTGATGTAATCTTGGCAACAACAACTTCTCCTCGCTTTACGATGCCTCGTATCAGGTGGTACTTGCGCTCTATGTGTTTACTTGCCTTATGGGCTCGTGGTTCCTTCGAGTTTGCTATTGCACCACTATTATCACAATAAATTGTGATAGCTCTGGGCAAACCAGGAATCACCTCTAAGTCCATTAAGAAGTTCCTGCGCCATACAACTTCTTTGGCTGCCTTAGAGGCCGTCACATACTCAGCTTCCATGGTGGAGTCCACAATGCATTTCTGCTTGATACTCCTCCATACTATGGCTCCACCTCCCAAAGTAAATACATAACCCGAGGTAGACTTACTCTTATCCCTATCTGATTGAAAATCAGAATCCATGTAACCCACAGGGAACAATTGATCTACCTGGTAAACTACCATATAATTTCTAGTCCTTTTCAGGTACTTTAATATATTCTTTACTGCAGTCCAATGTCCTTATCATGGATTACTTTGATATCGCCTAACCATGCCGACAACATAGCAGATATCTAGCCTCGTACATAACATATCATACATGAGGCTTCCTACAGCCGAAGCATAAGGAACCACCTTCATCTCCTCTATCTCCTTTGATATTTTAGGACACATCTCCTTAGATAAAGGTACTCAATGCCGAAAAGGTTGAAAACCATTCTTGGAGTTTTGCATACTAAAACGAGCTAGGATAGTGTCAATGTATGAAGCTTGGGATAAGCACAACATCCATTTCATACGATCCCTTATAACTTTGATGCCAAGGATGTATCCAGCTTCTCCCAAGTCCTTCATATCAAACTGTTTGGACAACCATACCCTTACATTTGACAACACTTTGACATTGTTGTCAATGAGCAAAATGTCTTCCATGTACAGTACAAAAAATACCACTATGTTTCCGTCACATCTCTTGTATACACAAGACTCATCCGGACTTTGTATGAATCCATATGACTGGATTACCTCATCAAACCTGATGTTCCATCATCTTGAAGCTTGCTTCAATCCACAAATGGACCGATTAAGCTTACACACAAGATGCTCTTTGCCCTTTGTATTGAACCCCTATGGTTGCTTCATATAGATGTTTTCCACAAGACTTCCGTTAAGAAAAGTTGACTTGACATCTATTTGCCAAACCTCATAATAATCCATATAAGCGGCAATAGACAAGAGAATCCGGATAGACTTAAGCATGGCTACCGACGAAAAGGTTTCCTCATAATCGATGCCCTCTTTCTGAGTATACCCCTTCGCAACAAGCCTTGCTTTAAAGGTCTCTACCTTTCCGCCTAATCATCTCTTTCTTTTGTAGATCCACTTGCATCCAATGGATTATACACCATCAGGTGGTTCCACTAGCTCCTAGACTTGATTAGAATCCATAGATTCTATCTTTGAATTCATCGCCTTTTGCCAAGATACCGTGTTGGTGCAAGTTGCATCAGTGATGTCCTTCTCTAAGTGTTTCAATGTTTGACAATATGCTTAAGTCAGTGATACATTGAACAAGGGAAGGGTAGTTAAGAAAACTGCACCAAAGTGAACCAAAGTCCTAGTTATCCTAGGCACTAAGTCCTGGTTCGAGGAATTGGGCACTAAGTCCTGACCGAGGGCTAGGCACTAAGACCTGGTGAGTGAAGCTAGGCACGAAGACCTAGTTCGAGGAATTGGGCACGAAGTCTAGGCCAAGGGTTGGGCACTGAAGACCTGGTACGAGGAATTGGGCATGAAGTCCTTGCCGAGGGTTGGGCACCTAAGTCCTGGACCTAGGGTTTGGGCATGAAGTCTTGGTCCGAGGGATTGAGCAACTTAGCTGAGCGATGACTAAGGACATAAGTAGAGAGGGATCGAGGTTCAGACGTCTCGAGATTCGAGAGTATCGAAGGCTAAGTAAAAGTCCACCCGAATGGACTGGGTGGCAACCATCTCCTGAGAGGAGTAGGTTGAAGGCTAGTTCCTGGGGGTGGGAACTTGCGTCGGTACGACCTAGGGTTTCAGGGAAATCCGAAGTCAGAACCATTTCATTAAGACTAAGGTTGTATATTTGTTTGCTTTGTATTTGTGTATCTTGCAGGTACCTAGAATGGAAGACAAAGCAGGGAATCAACACACAATGAAGCTAGAAGCCAGCCTGCTAGGTGCCCCCATTGAAGGAGCCGCCCTAAAGGAGATAGGCACCCCCATCAACTGGGGTGCCTCAGTGAAAGGAAGAAAAATAGACTTCCATTAAGGTGCCCCAGATGATACAGGCGCCCTGGTTGAAAGCTGTATCTGCTACTACAAGTTTGAAGCAGAGATAAGCTTTGACTGGGTTCATTGAGACGCCTGGGAGGTCCAGGGTGCCTTGGTCAAGAGGTTTATCTGCTGTGATGAGTTCGGCACAGAGATAAGGTTTGACCAAGCCCGTTGAGGCGCCCTAGTGTTCACACACGCCCTAATGAAGCCTATAAAAGGGGCTTCGACCCCAAGGCACAAGACATAACTTCCAAGATCATTCTGACACTTCTGACTGATGATAAAGCGCTAACGGCAAAGCTCTGCGACTAAGGAAGCTCCGGGATGAAGTGCGCGGCACATCAGAGTTCCAGATCGGCCGAGACTTCGACTTACGTTTGGTTTGAAATTTACAATTCCACACTTATTTTTCATATATTCTTATTGTAATTTTTGAATTCTAAGACTGGTTTCTCTACCTCCGGAAAGTCCGGAAAGGAGACCATTAGTGGACGGTCGTTCCTGTGCTTAAGCCTTGGATGTACTGACCCTGGTGGGTTGAGAACCATGTAAATCCCGCGTGCAATCTGTTGTTTGTTTTGTCCTTTATTTTTCTATTTTCCGCTGTGCTACTAACGCTCTGTTTATGACGAAGATTCGAAAGTTTACGAGTTTCCACAAAAGTTATTTTTGGTCGATATTCACCCCCCATCTATCAATGGCACCGGTCTTACAATTGGTATCAAAGCCAGACCGCTCTTCACCGGACTAATCGCCGATGGAGCAAAAATGCCAGGAGTTGAGGGGGAGCCCAAGGGTGAATCAGGTATTTTTTTATCTTTAAATGTCAAATTTTAGATTCCATATAATATGTTTTAAGTGCAGGGAGAGAGGGCACTATTAAAATCAGTGCCCTACTCGTAAGATTCGTTCTTCACCGGCGATAAAAGATGTACCAACACCTGGAGGCCGAAGGAACAAAGATCACATCAAATGCTTCAAGTGCGAAAAATACGAGCACTACAAGAATAAATGTCCGACAAAGGTATGCAAAATTTACGTTCTGAAAAATTTTCAAATTCCTGCACTATCCTATGTTAACAATTTAGATAAGTTTGTTGATTTTTCTGATAATGATTTTTCTGATAAAATAGATCTGTTGCATATTCAACTTAGGGTATTACATGATCAAGTATCAAAAGTGGACAATAATAAATTATCAAAAATTAATTCTTTAATTGTCAATATCAATGCAATGATTTTGAAAATTAATTTTGATAATATTGAAATTAAATCTGATAATTTTTTTGATAATATTGAAATTAAATCTGATAATTTTTTTGATAATATTGAAATTAAATCTGATAATTTTTCTGATAATATTGAAATCAAATCTGATAATTTTTGTGATAATATTGAAATTCTTAAGGATAATCCTGAAATTAACTTTGAAATTCTTAAGGATAATACTGAAGATAACTCTAAAATTATTGAAGATATTTCTGAAGATAATTATGAAATTATTGAAGATATTTCTGAAGATAATCCTGAAATTATTGAAACTATTTCTGAGGATAAGAATGATTTTGTTGAAAATATTCTTGAGGATAAAGATGAGATTTCAAAAAATTGTAAGGATAAAATTAAAAATATTTCTGATAATTCTGAGGATAATAGAGATGAAATTCTCTTAGATGATAATTTAATTATAGATAATGTTGAAGATTATTACAAAACATTAACTAGTAGCCCAAATTACTCCACCTACTTTGAGGATATTAATGGATGTAATTTTGAGGATGAGGAGGAATTATCTGAGATAAAGGCTATAGTTTATAAAGTTCACAAAGATTCAAATAAATCAGAATTATTAGAAAAACTTGAAAAGATAAATAAAGAGAAAATAGTAAAGGAATCAGAAATCTTTGAAATAATAAAAATGATGAAGCTAAACTCACAATTATTATCTATCCCAAAGATGTTGAAATTTAAATCTAATTAAATCTTAACAATTTTTACCTTATTTATTTCAATCTTAATTAATCCTTAATTAATTCAAATTCAATCAATCCTTAATTAATTCAAATTCAAGTAATTCCTAATTAATTCAATTAACCCTTAATTTAATAACTTCGATTAATTCAACATCAATTGACTGTAAGTAATTCTTAATTAAATCAACTTTAATTAATTATGAATTTAGATCCAATTAATTCTTAAGTAACTTAAACTCGAATTAAAAAAAAAATCTTACCCAAACCGGAACAATTAATAAAATTAAATATGTCAAAGTGGGTTGGCATATTCGCGGGTTCACACGACATGTATCAAATCGGAAATTTGATACATCTTTAGAAACTTAATTAAATATTTTGACTTGTTTGAATCATGCATTAATGTCATGAACATGCATCTGTTATTTCTTTAATATTTATGCCATGTCATTCATGTTTAATTTTATGCATGATTTAGAACGGTTATAGGAAAAAGAATAGTTGAAACTTCAACAACCTAGTATTAGGTGGAGGTGAGATGATAGTACATTAGGGAAGCCCTTCTAATAAGGTCAAGTATATTCTACTTGGTCTGTTTAATCTGGTGGAACTAGCCGAAGCTACCGATCCAAAACCTAAGCTAGCTAGACCAAAATTTTTCTTGAAGTAATTTGAAAATAAATGTTCAATAAAAGCTTTGTCATGGAAAGGGTTGATGATCCAATACGGTTACGGCCAAAGAAGGCCTTGTACCTCCCCAAGACCTGGAAGCCGATTACCGAAAATCAGATTCACTTTACTATTTGATAAATTTGAATCTAACACAAGTTTCAATTAAATCTTAGATTTAACAATGAATTAAGAAAAATGATTTAAGCATCTCACAATGCACCCATAAGGCAACCTTGCGTGTTGTATTGAGACATCTAAAATGGGTGAGAAGTTAAGGACTAATATTTTTCAAAATTGTTAGAGTATTTTTCTAAAAATATATTTTCAAAATAGTGCTTCAACATAATAATATTTTTATGAAATTCATGCTTGTCTGATTGATTATATATGATAGATTTTCAAAAATTATATTCCTTTGAAAAATTGTTTGACCTACACAATTAGACACAAGCCTCTTAGGTCAACACTAAAGTCCCTTAAGACACTTAGATAGAGTCAAACGGTGTTGGATACAGGAGGAGTGTTTTAAAATTTTTTAAATGTTTCTTTTGCTTTAAATACTATCACTTATGGTTTTCGAAAACCGTACTTTAAATACTATTACTTATGTTTTTTGAAAACTATGACTGACAAATTACCTTCATTTCAAATTATATTTCAAAATTTCAAAATACATTCTAAAAATTGTGTCTATGTCTCATTTGATTTTGATAAACCCTAAAGACACAGAGGAAGGTCCACTTCATGATCTACAAGGACTCTTAGGATGTGTCAAATTTAGGGGGCGTCTTAGTCAAAAGAAAATTTTCTGAAAAATTTTCTTTGCAATTATTTGTTTTGAAATTGTTAGATAATTCGCTTGATCTGAACTAAACCTTAAAGACTTAGAGGAAGAGTACTTGTGATCAACAAGCTTCCTAGGACTAGGTCAAGTTTAGGGGGAGGTCAAATTACAAGAATTATTTAATATGTTTTCATGTACTGCATTATTAGGTCCTTTTTGAAAACATAATTTTTAAATCAAAGTACTACCTTTTTAAATCATATTATCTCTCTATAACGTTCAATCTCTATCACTTTCAAAAATAATTTTTTTGGAAATAATATTTACTTGAGTTGGAGAATTTCCAGGACACTTAGGAAAATGTCCTTGTAGTCAACAAGGTTTCCTAGAATTGTGTCAGACTGGAAAAGAAACTAAGTCAAGTAAAATATTATGTTTTAAAAACGAGATTTTTCTAAGTACTTATACTTTTCAAAAAAAAGGTTATAATATCTTTTAAAAGTACTTATACCTTTCAAAAATTCTAATATTTTTTCAAATGTACTTATATTTTTCAAAAAAGGTCATAATATGTTTAAAAGTACTTATACCTTTCAGAAATTCTAATATTTTTCAAAAGTACATATACTTTTCAAAAATTCTAATATTTTTCAAAAGTACTTATACTCTTCAAATTCAACGCAAATACACAAATACATTTTTCAAAAGTACTTATACACAAATAATATGTTTTACATAATATTTCTCAAAAGTACTTGCACTTTTCAAAGCTCATAGGATTCTTTCAAAAGTTATACATTTTCCAAAAGTACTGCATTTATTTAAAAGTTCTAGACATCTCTCAAAAATACTAGTATTTTCTCAAAAGGTCCAATTGTTCATGTTAAACTAGCTCTCTGCTATGATTTCAAAATTATACTAAGTACTTTCAAAAGAGAATCTTTTATTGTTGGTGCAAGTGTTTTGGTCGTATTTTTTTTTATGTATGACAAAGGGGGAGAGTGAGAGCATAAGTTAGAAAATTTTTGTTTCTTCCTAAAGGATCAATGAAAATCAAAAATTCTTTTTCAAAAAAGGGAGAGTGAGCTTATCTTAGAAATGTTTTTCTCCCAAAGATCAAAATGTATTTTCAAAATTTAGATTATTTTTTTTCAAGGTTTAACCCTTTCAACCAATCTAACTTAAGATATTGTCAAATATCAAAAAGGGGGAGATTGTTGGTGCAAGTTGCATCAGTGATATCCTTCTCTAAGTATTTCAATGTTTGACAATATGCTTAAGTCAGTGATACATTGAACAAGGGAAGGGTAGTCAAGAAAACTGGACCAAAGTGAAGCAAAGTCCTAGTTATCCTAGGCACTAAGACCTGGTTCGAGGAATTAGGCACTAAGTCCTGGCTGAGGGCTGGACACTAAGACCTAGTGAGTGAAGGTGGGCACGAAGACCTGGTTTGAGAAATTGGGCACGAAGTCCTGGCCAAGGGTTGTGTAACACCCAATAATTTTTTGGTATTATTAGGGATTTTTCAGAATTTTATAGCATTTTTTCGGATTTAAAATAAAAAGAAAAAAATAAAGGGGTCGGGTGGGATTTGATCCCGCGACCACAAGGCAAGCAAAGCCTTAAGGGCATCCGAGTGACCAGCTGGGCTAGGGTATCAAGCACAAAAAAGGATGAAGCGAAATAATATTATAGTTGATTGAAGAGGTATTTAAACTTCCACTTAAGTTGAGTTAAGACCCCATTAGGGCTTGGAGGAGGCGACGCGAGAAAGGTGGGAGGCTGCGAAAAACAGGGAAGAAAAGGAGAGTTTTCTCCTCCTTCTTCTTCCTCTTGAAGTAGAAAACCTAGGGCTTCTTCCCTAGGGCCAAGGGTGAAGTTTTCTTGCAAAGGAAGAGGAAAAGAACCCTACGCTAGAAATTTCGAGATACTTAGTGAGTTTTCTTCAAGAAAAGGGTAAGTAGATCACTCATCTGCAATAGGAGTAGTTTTCGTATGTAAGATCTTGTTGTAGAACCATGTTTTATGATGCATGCGTTAAGATTATGGTTAGCGTGTGTTTTAAGTTCTTAAAGATGCATGTTTTTCATGATAGAAATTTAATTTGGTTTAGATTTGGTGGATGTAAGCTAAGCATGATAAGATTTAATTTGTGAAGAGTCCCAAAAATGAGGTTGGGATTAAGGGCACGCAAGGTGCTCGATGAAAGTCCCAAGTAAGAAAAGTAAAGGGTTTTAAGTGCAAAGTTTATGCAAAAGTAAGATAGTTGATTAGTATAAGTACTGTAAGTAAGAAAGTATTTTATTTTCAGAAAGTGACATGTACCGGGCAAATGGAAGGCCCACCGAATGATAGAAAGAAGCTCTAATAGGGTGTGGTGGCTAGCTACCCCACAACCTATTAGAGAAGCGCACAATTGGTACATTGATACCATGGTACAATGTCAAGGCCTAAAGAAAGTTGAATATTATTTTCAAGTATATAAGTATTTACAAGTGTTTTAGCTTTGAGTGCATGTCTTTATTTCAATAAGTTCACATTGATACTTTGCAAGCATGATAAAGGGTAAGAGTAAAGAGGTTAGTATTTTAATGTATGAGCATGTTAAGTTTGCAAATGTTTTATGCAAGTAATGTTTTCAACATGATTGAGCGTGATAAGTATATGTAAGTTTTCCCATGTGCATGTATTTTGGAAGTAAGCATTCTTTGAAAAGAGCATGTTTATCCCTTATCGTTTGGATTTGTGAGTTAGGATTTACTTACTAAGCAATTTTCTTATTAGTTGCATTTTCCTTCTATTGCAGATAAAGGTAAAGAAAAAGCATAAGTTAAGGAGGCGAAGGGACTTGCTTTGATGTTCAGTGGCGGCGGAACCGTGGAAGAGATCTTTGGGCTAAGTCTTGTAGAACATGTGTTTTGGTGTTTTGAAGTGGTAGAATGAATGACTTTGTTTAAACTACGCATAGAGGTTAAGTTTGGTACAAACTCTAGAGTGTTTTGCTTACATTTTGTAGTTTTGTTAAATCTCGCAAGGATTCTAATTTCAAGTTATTGGATTCGTTTTGAGTTGCTAAAATGTTTATAAAACTAGTATAGAGTATAGAAATGGAGTTATGTCTTTGTATACATTGGAGGTATGTGAATTGTGGACTTTTGAAACAAATTTTTGGGTCTGAAAATGCAGGTTTTAGGCGTGCCAGTCGACTGGTACCGAACCAGTCGACTGCGCTATCGAACAGGACCTTCTGTTCGATGCACCAGTCGACTGCCAAAAGGCCAGTCGACTTGTGCCGTGCCCAGAAACTTTCTGTGGCCGATACCAGTCGACTGGCTATATAGCAGTCGACTGGTACCATTGAAAAGAATTGGTATAGAGCAGCTGGTTAGTGCTTTAGTTTTACAACTAAGAGGTCTAGGGGTCAAATCCTTGCAAAGCAAATAAAATGAAAGTTTTTTTTTAAAGGGGAAAAATTCAGAGCAAGTTAAGGGAAGTCAAGTAGTTGTAACTTAAGGCTAAGAATAAGGTAAAGTTAAGGTTAAGTGAATGTGGCGGTCGCTTTAAGGAAGAGGGAGAGAAGGCGGGTCGTCACAGAGTGGTATCAGAGCAAAAGTTTCCACCCATCCGCCACACTGACATCAAGCATCAATCCTGCCGCCTGCCAAGTAAGAAGTTCATATGTTGTAGTTTTTGTATACTTTTCATTATTGACTGCTAGTATCAGTAAGTGCATGATAATAAGAAAGTATGTTAGTATTATTATATGCTAATATGTGCATGGAGATAATGAAGTAAGTTACTAAGAGATAATGAGTTTTTATTTTCTTTAAACTATAGACTAAGAGAATGGCAAGAGGACATCTCAGAATTGTCCGAAATGAGGAGCAAGCTCCTAGAGGGTAAGTGACAACATAGTCTCTTTATGATATAGAGTAAGAGAATGTCAAGAGGACGTCTTAGAAAGGCCCAAAATGAGGAGCGAGCTCCTAAAGGGCAAGAGGCAACAAAGTCAGTACCACCACCAAATCTTTTAGAGGTGGTGGCTCGGTTACAAAGGTAAGTAGTAGAATAGCAGCAAGTTATTGCCACCATGATGACTAACTAGTAGGCCGCTCCCATTACCCCACGGGTGGAGAATGTAGTGGCACCAGTTGTGACCGACGATCCATCGGTTACATCTATAGTCCCGGCAAGGGGGGTAAGGCAAGAAGCGTACCTCATCTAGTGGTAGAAACTGAAGCCAGAGAATTTCTCAGGCACAAGTGAACCATGGGATTCTCAAGCATGGTTCAAAACGTTGGAAAGCAAAGTAGAGCAACTGGACTGACCTGAGGTAGAGAAAAGAAAGTGTGCATCTTTCTGCCTTACGGGAGATGTTAGAATGTGATGGGAGAGAGTCTAGGCCAAGAGAAATGTCAGCCAGATGATATGGGCCGACTTCGAGATCGAGTTCTTTGAAGAATACATTCATATGCGAGTAACCAACAAGTATTATGATAAATTCAAGGAGTTCAGATCTGGAGAACTATCCGTGGATGAAGCAGTGAAGAAGTTCAACCGACTAGCTTGTCTGTTCCTAGAGCTAGTTGGCACTGAATGAGAAAGAGGCAGGCTAATGATCAAGATGTTAAGGACTGAGATGGCTTTAAAGGTGGCCAGCGGTATTAGTAGGCCGCAGACCTCGGAAGGACTGATAATAGTATAAAGGCCACCAGAAATGTTAAATGATGAAGTTCTTAATGACCTTACCTTCGAGAGAGGTCATGGCATCTACTCAGTGGCTAAGAGTTGTATTAATTTAGATTTCTAACCGAGACTCGATAGTGACTTGGTAGTCCTTGAGATGAAGGATTTCGATGTCATTTTAGGGATGGACTTCTTGAGCAAGTACAATGCTTCTATAGACTGCCGCAAGAGAAAAGTCAAGTTCACACTAGAAACAGAACCTCCATTCGAGTTTATTGGAGACCCAAAGAGAAAGACAAAAAGGTTCTTATCTACCTTACAAGCTCAGAGAATGTTAGAGAAGGGGTGTTCTGGTTTTCTAGCTCATATAGTAGATGCAAGTCAAAGAGAAGGATTAAAGAAAGAGGAAGTGAGGGTAGTCTGTGACTATCCGGAGGTGTTTCCTGAAGAGTTACCAGGACTCCCTCCCAATCGAGAAATTGAATTTGAAATTGAGTTGGTTCCAGGAACCAACCCAATTTCAAAGGCACCTTATCGCATGGCACCAGCAAAATTGAAAGAGCTGCAAGAACAGTCACAAGAGCTGCTCGACAAGGGTTTCATCTGCCCTAGTCATTCACCTTGGGGAACTCCTGTGTTGTTCGTCAAGAAGAAAGATGGATCCATGCGAATGTGCATAGATTATCGAGCTTTGAATAAGGTAACCATCAAAAACAGATATCCTTTGCCAAGGATAGATGATTTATTTGATCAGCTGAAGCGAGCCACAGTGTTCTCCAAGATAGATCTGCGATCAGGTTACCATCAGCTTAGAGTGAAGGAGAGTGATGTGCCAAGGACTGCTTTCAGTACAAGATATGGGCACTACGAGTTTGTGGTCATGCCCTTTGGAGTGACAAACGCCCCTGCGACGTTTATGGATCTAATGAATAGAGTGTTCAAGGAACTTCCCCTCTCATTTCCTCTAGAACAATCTCACTCTTGGGCTTGTGGTTCTTCACATAGTCTTCTTCTAAAAATCGGGCATTCGTGCTAAGGATGACTTTCTAATCTTTAGGACTATAAAATAAGCCACCTTTCATTCCTCTAGGATAGCCTACGAATAAGCGTACTTCTGTAGGAGATTTTAACTTATCAGCGTCTCCCTTCTACACATGTGCTGGACTACCCCAAATCCGAATATGTCTCAGACTAGGCTTACGCCCAGTCTATATTTCTGTGGGAGTAGAGTGTTCTGATTTAGAAGGTACCAAGTTCAGAATGTACATTGCTATTTCCAAAGCATATTCCCAGAATGAATTCGGTAATTCCAAATAACTCATCATCGATCTAACCATCTCCATAAGAGTCCAATTCCTTCACTCCACCACACCGTTCTGTTGGGGTGTACCAGGTGTGGACAATTGGGATTGAATCCCAGCCTTTGATAAGTAACTCCTAAACTCTCCCAAGAGGTACTCACCACCACGATCAGATCGTAGTGTCTTGATACTTTTACCTTGACGTTTTTCCACATCAACCTTGAATTCTTTGAACCTGTCAAAGCACTCAAACTTGCATCAAGTAAATATATCCATACCTTGAATAATCGTCTATAAATGAGAAAAAATATTCAAAGCCGCCTCTTGCCTTGATAGACATAAGACCACACAAATCAAAATAAACCAATTCCAACTCATCTTTGGCTCCATACCCCTTGGCCTTAAAAGGCCTCTTGGTCATTTTACCTTCCAAGCAAGATTCACAGGTTGGGATGTCCTCCACCACTAATGAACCCAAAGGTCTATCAGCTATCAACCTTTGAGTTCTACTAAGTTAATATGACCTAATCTTAGATGACAAAGATACGTTTGATTCATTTTCGAAGGCTCTTTTCTCTTATTAGACTTAGAAGATGCGCTATTGATTTCTATTTGCATCGTGGGAGAAATTGGTTTAAGAGTGTATAAATTTCCAACCAATGCACCAGAACAGATAATCTCTCCATTCCTTTTTATAACAACTTTGTCATTAAAAGAAACAGAATATCCATCCAAAAATAATTTAGAAACTGAAATTAAATTCTTTCTAAAAGAAGATACGTAAAGACAATTTCTTAAAACCAAACATTTATTCTTAGCAAAAGATAAATAGACATCTCCCATTGCAATAGCCGCCACTTCTGTAGTATTGCCCATGTTGACCATAATCTCGCCCTCATGTGGTCGTCTGGTTTTCTGGAACCCTTGCAATGAATTGCAGAAATGATCAGTGGCTCCCATATTTACACATTAGGTATCGATAGATAACACCGCTAAATATGTTTCAACAACTAATGAAAAAAATATACCTTTATTGTTCTCCTTTCGGTGGGGACAGTCCACCTTCCGATGTCCAGTCTACTTGCATGTGAAGCACTTGCCTTTCGACTTCTTCTCTCCAGCCTGAGGTCCTTGAGATCCAACCTCTTTCTTTGCTAAACCTTGTTTCTTCTTCTTCTTTTCTTTCGGCTTAGAAGCAGAAACTTTTTCAGCAACATAAGCTTGAACACTTTGACGAAATAGCCCCTCAGTTGCCTGGAGTTCTGTCAAAAGTTCCGCCAATGAATATGTCCTTTTGTTCATATTGTAGTTTAGGCAGAACTGCTCAAAACTCCTAGGCAGTGACTGGAGAATGATATTGACTTGGGTTTCCCCATCGATTTCAGCTCCAAGGACTTCCATCACATTCAAATGATCCATCATCTTGAGAACATGATCCCTCACGGGTGTTCCCTTAGCCATGGTGGTCGTCATTAAGTTCATCATAGCCTCTTGCCTAGCAGCCTGATTCTGGTGTCCGAAGAGTTCCTTAAGATTAAGCATCATGTCATAGGCAGTAGCGAAGGCCTGATGCTGATTGTTGGTGGAGGAAGCACCATATCGAACCTTGTTTTGATATTGGCAAAGGATTCAAAGTTAAGTTTGTTTGTGATCTAACAATATTCACTGAGTGTGCAGGAAAAGTCCTAGCGAAGGACTGCTAGGCACCTGGCGAAGGACTGCTAGGATACAAAGCCCTAGCGAAGGACTGCTAGGCACTGGCGAAGGACTGCCAGTATCCAAGCCCTAGCGAAGGACTGCTAGGCAACTGGCGAAGGACTGCCAGTATCAAAGCCCTAGTGAAGGACTGCTAGGCGCCAGACGAAGGACAGTCTGGGACTAAAGCCCTAGCAAAGGAATGCTAGGCACCGAGCGAAGGGCAGCGCACCGAGCGAAGGGCAGCTCGGCATCCAAGACCTGACAAAGGACCGTCAGGAAAAAGTCCAACCAAAGGAACGGTTGGCATCAGGTAAATTCTCCCGAGAGGAGTAGGTGAGGACGCGTTCCCTGTCGAGGGAACAGTAGGCGTCGGTTCGACCTAGGACTCCATTTTGGAGACCAAAGTCAGAACCAAGACAGCTAAGGCTGTATAATCTAATAACTTAATATATTGTTGTGTTTTGTACTAACCCTGGATGCAGGACCGAAGGAACGTATGTCTGCAGCTCAGAAAGCTCAAAGGAGAGAGGCAAGGGCTGGGTAGGGCGCCCGGAGCGTCCCGGGCGCCCCCAAGGGCCATACAAAACACGTAAAGCAAAAAGTGGTTCGAATACATACTGGGCCGGGCGCCCCCGTGCTTTCGGGCGCCCCCGGTGGTCCCCGGCGCCCCCTGCTCCCGGGCGCCCCCATGTGCATACCTCGAACCAAAAACCTTCGAAGCCAGAAGATAAACTTTGACCCGGTCAATGTGGGCGCCCCGAGCGCTCCGGGCGCCCAGGTCAAAGCGGATCCAGGGGATTAGACGCGACCAAGAGCTCTGCGGATCAGAGGCCACGTGGGGGGCGCCCCCGACATCCCGGGCGCCCCCAGGCCGTATATAAAGGGCCCTCGACCCCAAGCTTCGAACATCAATTCACTCGACGCCTCAAATCACTTCTGCTCTCGCGCCTTGCTCCGGAAACTCTCCAACTCGAGCCGACGACGTCCCGCTGCTCCGAAAAAGTTGATCTACTACGGACGTCGGTAAAGAAGAGCGTTCTTTTTATTTACTGCACTTATATTTGTAATTAAATTTTGTAAACCTTTTTGCGCCTATATAAAATTCCCCAAAGTAAACGGTCAACGACCATGGGCCTTGGAGTAGGAGTCGACACAGGCTCCGAACCAAGTAAATCGACTGTGTCTCTGTGACTTATTTTTTTATTTCCACTGCGTACCTACTCTTACTCAAATCCGAAAGTTTACCGATATTCACCCCCCCCCCTCTATCGGTGTTCTCGATCCAACAAGTGGTATCAGAGCGGGGAAGTTTAAACTTGGTGCAACCACCAGTTTGATAGTTTTTTTCGGATTTACGAATTTTTTATTTTATTTCTTTTCTTTTTGTTAATCAACACAACTCAATCTCGTTCATTTTTTTTATATAAATAATATCTGTAGGTGTATTTAAAATATTTTCACCATAAGTCTGAATTGGTAAAACAAATAATTTTTGAAAATTTGTCATAAATTTTTTTATTATTATTTTAATATTTTTCTCGAAATTCGTGCTACTTTAATTTGAGCAAAATTTTTCCCAAACATTAAAATCTCACTTTTTCATTATTAATCAGAATTGACAAAATTATCATTTTCAAAAATTTATCATAAATTATTTTTATTATTTTATAATTATTTCGCCTCGAAATTCGTGTAATTTTTTTTTTTTGGGCTAATTTTTTTCTTCTCCCGCACTACTAATCCATGACCAAGTCTTGGTACATTTTTGTTGTTTCTTTTGTGTGCAAGAGATCATTTTAAATGGCCAACCGAGAATGGAACAGTGCCCGTCCACCACTCTTCTCTGGCGAAAATTTCAACTCCTGGAGAAATCTAATGGAGTTCCATTTGAAGGCCCATATGGATATATGGGATGATCATCCAAACAGGGTTCTCCCTTCCTACAGAAGATGGGCAATCAATTGCGTGGGACAAACTGGATGAACCAACGCTCAACCAAATTGAGACAGATGCAAGGGCAACTGCAATTCTTCAGTGTGGTCTAACCAACGAACAACTCAAGCTAGTCGGTTCATTTGGATGTGCTAAAGAGATGTGGGAGAAGATAATCAGCCTACATGAAGAGAGCTCCAATATTGAGGTCTTTCAAGAAGAAGATCAAGTAAGCGGTCCTGCACTCTCGGTCCAAGCACAAACAGCCGAGTTAGAGTCTGAACCTGAATCCAAGCCAGATTTAGAAGACAAATTGACTGAGACGGTAATTGATTTTAAATTCTTTCCAAAATTAGAATTAAATAATCAAACAGATACTGTAATGGTCGAGGATGGTGTAAATTTTATTGCAGGGAAAACTCTAAGAAAACTGCAAAAGAGGCCTCAACTAATACCTGAGTCCGACTCAGACTCAAAATCTGACGACGAAGAAGGGGATCATCGGACAAGCAGGCACTCCGAATGGCTCGAACGACACCACGACGGCGACAAGGAATCAGTTCCAAAGAAGGACAATCAAGCAATTCAAGAAAGGTCGGGCATTAGTGAATCAAGATAAAAGAGCTATTCCCATCGGGACAAACAATCAAAAGGTAAATTTACAGTATTTGAAAAATCCGTTATTTACCATGTAACTTAATAATCAAATCAGAAAATTGAAACAAGAAAAATACCCTAAAACATAAGGCTAATGTGTTAGAAATTCATAATATTGCTGTTTTTGATAATCCAGAATATTATTACGATTATGATGTAACTTAGATAATGTTTTTTTTGCTTTAATTGTATGTTTCTTTTATTTCATTTTTATTTTTTTTTAATTAGGATTGATTAGTTTAAGGACTAAAATGATTAATTGAAGTTTGAACAACATAGTATTGGGTGGAGGTGAGATGATAGTACGTTAGGGAAGCCATTTTGGTGGAACTAGCCGAAGCTACCGATCCAATACCCAAACTAGTTAGACCAGAATTTATCAAAAATTGATTTGAAAATGATCTTTCTTTAAAAGGCTTTGTCTAGGAAAGGGTTGTTGATCCAATAAGGCTACGGCCAAAGAAGGCCTCTGTGCCTCGCCAAGACCTATAAGCCAATTATGAAACTCATTTAAATTTATTTGTTAAACTCGAATCTAACACAAGCTTCAATTAAATTATAGTGTTAACATCAAAGATTAAAATTAATGCATCTTCAAAATTAAGGATACCGTTTTCATAAATGAGTGAGATTTTTAATTAAATTGATATCACAAAACTAATTAATTAAATCTTTTTGTCACTTAAAATTAATGCTTAAACTAAAATTAATCAACTAATCAACTAAATCAATTAAATCAATTAATTCAATTAAATTTAATTAAATCAATTAAATTCAATTAAATCAATTAAATCTTAATTAAATCAATAAATTCAATTAAATCTTAATTAAATTCAATTAAATTCAATTAAATCAATTAAATCAATTAAATCTTAATTAAATCAATTAAATTCAATTAAATCAATTAAATCAATTAAAATTCAACTTAATTACTCTTAATTATTTTAATCAAATTCAATTAATTATTTCTCAATTAATCATTACTCAAAATTCAATTATTGTCAATCATTTATTTTCAAAATTAAAATATTGGTCTCACACAACCCATAAGGTTAACATGTTTGACCACGTAGAATTGGGTGAGACATCTAGGACCTAAAAGCATGAATCACTATCCTTTCAAATAAAAAATGTTTTCAAAAGGTATTCAAAATTATCTCCATTTTTTTTAAATTAACTCTGTTTACTGTACCCTACTTTTTCAACTCTAACAGTTTATTTCAAAACTTTGAATTTCATGTTAAATATCACAATAGACTTACTTTAAAGAGAATCTAGGGCTTGGTCTGATTTAGTCATTAACTTGGTCAAAATAGTCAACCCTAATCCACATAGTCAAACCTGGTCAACACTGATATCCCTTAAGGAACTTAGATAAAAGTCAGACTATGTTGGATACAGGGGGAGTTCTTCTTAATATTTATCAAAAAATTTAGATTTTTCAAAAACCTTATGCTCTAAAACTTATTATCATCTCAAAATAAGGTTTTCAAAAATTGATTCAAAATCCTCGTATATCACTAACTCTTTGAAAAAAAAAATTATCATCATTTCAAATGATTGTTTTAAAAACTGTGCTTTCATTCCAAGTTGTGTTTTCAAAAATTATCTTCTTAAAAACTATCATACTTCAAAGTTATTCTTTTGGTTTTGATGAACCCTAAAGACACAAAGGAGATCTACTTAATGATCTACAAGGACTCCGAGGATATGTCAAATTTAGGGGGAGTCTAAACCAAAAAAAATTATTTCTAACAACTATTTTCTTTGGCAATTATTGTTTATTATTCTTTTGATCTGAACTGACCCCTAAGGACTCAGAGGAAGAATACTTGTGATCAACAAGCTTCCAAGGACTATATCAAGTTTAGGGGGAGGTTAAATTAAAAGAATTATTAAACATTTCAAAATAATATGTTTTAATACACTAAGTTTTCAAAATTCTTTAGAAAATACAAGTAATTTGCCTTTAAAAATATCATTATTTTTCAAAATATTTTTGTGGTTTAGTAAATCATTGTTGAAATACCTTTAGAAATAATATTTGCTTGAATCTTGAGAATTTCCAGGACACTTAGGAAAATGCCCTTGTAGTTAACAAGGGTTCTTAGGATTGTGTCAGATTGGAATAGAAACCTAGTCAAGTAAAATATTATATTTTCAAAATGCATAACATTTTTTTTCAAAAGCACTTATATTTTCAAAAATGCATAACATTCTTTCAAAAGTACCAATACTTTTCTAAGGCAATAATATTCTAAGTACATTTTTTTTCAAAAGTACTTATAATTTCAAAAATGCATAACATTTTTTTCAAAAGTACTAATACTTATCAAAAGCAGCAATATTCTAAGTACGTGAAGTTTTTAAAGAGTTGCCTACAAATACAAATTTTTTTTGCACAATACCTTTTAAAGTGGAGTTCTGTTGATACAATTCAAACTTTTGCTATGCTTTTAACAGTTATACTAAGTATTTTTATATTTTCAAAACTCATAGACTCTGATACGTAATTTCTTCTCAAATCTACTTTCAAAATATATTTCGTTATTGATATATATATCCAAGGGGAGAGTAGAAAAAGTGTGATATTAGAAATTAAAATCTTCCTTCAACATTTTCCTCTTTTCAATGAAAGTTTATCTTAGAAATGGTTTAAAACTTAGGAGAAGAATTTCACAATAAAGGGAGAGAAAGGAAACAGAGAAATTGTTTTAATCCTTATCTCTTTTTCAAAAAGTGCTCCAAAAGGTTCTAAGTATTTCTAAGTGTTTCAAATTTTTGTTAAGTGCATCTCTTCTCCTAAGTAAAAATTTTTTTTCTTTAATAAACAAAATTTGTTTGGAAAAAAAAAACTTGTTCAAAAATTTTGCCAAATATTTCCAAGTAAAGTTTTTTTTGTGAAAAACTTGTTTTCCAAAATGCACAGTGTTTCCAAACAAATATTTCTAAGTGTGCAAAAATTTTTTTTGGTAAACAAATTGTGTTTGGGAAATTTGAATTCAAAATTTTGCCTAAGTAATTTTTTTTGGTTTTACACAAAATTTAGGCTTGCAAAGCTCTTCAAAATGGAAAATTGTCTAAGTGTAAAAAGCTTTTGGTGCAAAGGCTTTTATTTTTTTTTGAAAAATACTTTGTCAAAAACTTTGAAAAACTCATGGATCCCTGTTAGATACCTTGCTTGTTTTTGATATATGTCAAAGGGGGAGGAACGGTCAAAGTTAAGGGTTATAACACAAGTATTGTTAAGGGTTATAACACAAGTATTCTGGGATTTAGGGGGAGTATAAAATTTTTTAATCTACACTTATACTGTTCATACTCCTTCATTTCTTAACTGTTATATGTTTATACTTAACTTTGAATTGGGTTGCCATAAATCAAAAAGGGGGAGATTGTTGGTGCAGGAAGCACCATATCGAACCTTGTTTTGATATTGGCAAAGGATTCAAAGTTAAGTGTTATTTGTTGTCTAATATGTTACTTAAGTGTGCAGGAAAAGTCCTAGCAAAGGACTGCTAGGCACCTGGCGAAGGACTGCCAGGATACAAAGCCCTAGCGAAGGACTGCTAGGCACTGGCGAAGGACTGCCAGTATCCAAGCCCTAGCGAAGGACTGCTAGGCAACTGGCGAAGGACTGCCAGTATCCAAGCCCTAGCGAAGGACTGCTAGGCAACTGGCGAAGGACTGCCAGTATCAAAGCCCTAGCGAAGGACTGCTAGGCGCCAGACGAAGGACAGTCTGGGACTAAAGCCCTAGTGAAGGAATGCTAGGCACCGAGCGAAGGGCAGCTCGGCATCCAAGACCTGACAAAGGACCGTCAGGCAAAAGTCCAACCAAAGGAACGGTTGGCATCAGGTAAATTCTCCCGAGAGGAGTAGGTGAGGACGCGTTCCCCGTCGAGGGAACAGTAGGCGTCGGTTCGACCTAGGGCTCCATTTTGGAGACCAAAGTCAGAACCAAGACAGCTAAGGCTGTATAATCTAATAACTTAATATATTGTTGTGTTTTGTACTAACCCTGGATGCAGGACCGAAGGAACGTGTGTCTGCAGCTCAGAAAGCCTCAAAGGAGAGAGGCAAGGACTGGGTAGGGTGCCCGGAGCGTCCCGGGCGCCCCCAAGGGCCATACAAAACAGGTAAAGCAAAAAGGGGTTCGAATACACACTGGGCCGGGCGCCCCCGTGCTTCCGGGCGCCCCCGCTGCGCTGCGGGCGCCCCCATGCGCAACATCGAACCCGAACCCCTCGAAGCCAAGGTGATAGGACTTTGACCCGGTCAATACGGGCGCCCGGGCGCTCCGGGCGCCCCGGGCGCTCCGGGCGCCCGGGCGCTCCGGGCGCCCCGGGCGCTCCGGGCGCCCCGGGCGCTCCGGCGCCCCGGGCGCTCCGGGCGCCCCGGGCGCTCCGGGCGCCCCGGGCGCTCCGGGCGCCCCGGGCGCTCCGGGCGCCCCGGGCGCTCCGGCGCCCCGGGCGCTCCGGGCGCCCCGGGCGCTCCGGCGCCCCGGCGCTCCGGGCGCCCCGGGCGCTCCGGGCGCCCCGGGCGCTCCGGCGCCCCGGGCGCTCCGGGCGCCCCGGGCGCTCCGGGCGCCCCGGGCGCTCCGGGCGCCCCGGGCGCTCCGGGCGCCCCGGGCGCTCCGGGCGCCCCAGGCGCTCCGGGCGCCCCGGTCAAAGTGGATCCAGAGGATAGACGCTGACCGAGAGCTCTGCGGATCAGAGGCCACGTGGGGGCGCCCCCGACGTCCCGGGCGCCCCCAGGCCCTATATAAAGGGCCTTCGACCAAGGCTTCAACACAACTGTTCACTCAACGCCTCAAAGCTCTTCTGCTCTCACGCCTTGCTCCGGAAACTCTCCAACTCGAGCCGACGACGTCCCGCTGCTCCGAAAAAGTTGATCTACTCCGGACGTCGGTAAAGAAGAGCGTTCTTTTTATTTACTGCACTTATCTTTGTAATTAAATTTTGTAAACCTTTTTGCGCCTATATAGAATTGCCCAAAGTAAACGGTCAACGACCGTGGGCCTTGGAGTAGGAGTCGACATAGGCTCCGAACCAAGTAAATCGACTGTGTCTCTGTGTCTTGTTTTTTTTTAATTTTCGCTGCGTACCTGCTCTTAGTCAAATCTGAAAGTTTCCGATATTCACCCCCCCCTCTATCGGTTTTCACGATCCAACAGAGCTTAGTCCTCAACCCTCTGAGAATCTCCCGATTGGCCACTTCTGCTTGGCCATTGCTCTGTGGGTAGGCTACAGAAGTGAAAGCCTTCTTGATGCCATATTTAGCGCACCACTCTTGTATCTTCCTACCTTGAAACTGTCTCCCGTTATCCGTGACAAGCTTGTGTGGGATTCCATATCGGCACAATATGTCTCGCCACAAGAACTTCATTACCGCCAGCTCGGTGATGCGCGACAGGGCCTCCGCCTCTATCCACTTGGAAAAGTAATCGACTGCCACCAGTAAATATTTCTTCTGAGCGACGGTAGTCGGGCATGGTCCTACGATGTCCATGCCCCACTGGTCAAAAGGGCAAGAGACTACTGACGTCTTCATGGCTTCTGTGGGTCGGTGTGGTAGACATTGGTGCTTCTGGCAGGATAGACATTTGGCGACCAACTCGTTGGCATCTTTCTGCAGGGTGGGACAATAATATCCTGACATTATCGCCTTCCGAGCTGTCGCCCGAGCACCAGTGCGGTGTCCACAGATCCCCAGATGAATTTTCCTCAAGACATAATCAGCATCCTCTTCGTTTAGGTACTTGAGGAGAGGTCGAGAAAACGATCTCTTGTAGAGGGCGTCGCCAACTAGGGTGAATCAGGGCACGTGCTTCTTGAGCCACCAAGCCTCCTCGTGGTCAGCCGGTAAGGTTCCCCGGGTGAGGTAGGTGATGATCGGGGTTCGTCAGTCGGATTCCAACTCCAGGTCAGCCTGTCTTTCTATCTGCATGACTAGCAGCGCCGGAACGCCCGCTTGAGGAAGCACCCATGAGCCGACTGAACTAGTGATGGACCCAAAATGAGCTGTCACGAATGTGTGGGTCATCAAAATTTAGAATATTTATAAATGCTGGAAACCCTTTTTGCAATCAAGAATAAAAGCGTAGTAAAGGGGTCACAGGTCGTATTTTTCCTAGTGCTAGTTGAGATGGTTTGATTCGATGCTTGTATTTATGTATCATTTGTAAATTTCGGGTTTTGAATGTGATTTGGGTTTGGTTTGCAATTCAGAAATGAAAACTTAATGAAAATGAAGCTAATAAGCCAAACAAAATGATGGTAATAAACAACTCAACCAATGGAAAACCCAATTCAACCAAGGCAACTCAATCGAAGTTGAAAGGGAACACAATAGATATTAAATGCAATCTAGATGCTAAACAAATGAATAAGCGTAGTGATGGCAGATTTTGGAAACAATCAAGCTTAACACAGCAATAGCATACGAAATTCAGAATTTAAACAAGCTACAACTCAACTCTGCTACAAGTTTTGAAAGCCAACAAATGCAAACAAAATTCAGAAATGGCCTAATGTAACACTAGCTGAGTTCAAGCACCATAGCACACTAAAATTAGCATATAATTGGATACCAATCAATGCCTAAATTGCCTCTTGATACAAAGTTGCGAAATTTCAGCACTTGGCACGCAAAAGAGAATCAAGAACTGATGTGCTGCAAATTTGATTCCAATTGCAGAAATTGCAACTGATAGATTTCGAATTCTAGCTGATCACTACAACTTGGTAGACAAATCCACTCAAGAAGTGCAATGCAAAGATGAGTGAAAGAAATCAGAAATAGAAGCAGAATTTCAGAAATGCAGGGACTGAATGTTGAAACTACTGCAGAAATGCAACAACCGAATGCAGGAACTAATAGATCAAGTTGAATATGATGCAATGGTTTACCAAACAAGAACCTCTTGATGTGCTGAAATCGAAAATGAAGAAATACAATTGAAGAATGCAGAAATAAAGTGGGAAATGCAGAAATAGAGTTGGCACGCAAACACAAAACTGATACACAGATGCTGAAATTGAATTGTAGGAATTCACAAAATGTGGAGTCTAACTTCAGGAATTGGAACTAGAACTAGCTGACTTTGAAGTAGCAACAACATCAGAAGCTAAATGATACGCAAGGCAGGTAACTGAAACTAAAACGCCGAAAACAGACTCAGAAAACTGATACGCAGGAAAAGAAATGGCACGCAAACAATTAAACATAAAAGAAACTGAAACTAAAAACTATTGTTCACTAAACGAGTTCCCTAGCTAATTACTTGCAGAATTTAAAACTTAATTGAGGGCAAAAACAATTCAGAATGGTTAAACTACAGCAAATACGAAAATTCAGAAATGAAACACGGAAGAAATTGAAATTACAACTATAACTGAAAATTCGCTAAGAAAACTACTCCTCAATCCTTCCCTAGCTCAAATCCTCCTTGTTCGTCACGCAAGGGTGAGCCTCGAACCCGTAAGCTCCACAAACCATCAAGAAATTGTCTCTACGATTCAATCCCAGCTCAAACTCTGCTCAATCTGAAATTTCCATTCGAAATCTTCAATCCAGCTGCGTCCGCGTGCTATGGTGAGTTGATGATGATCCAAGCAATCTAGGGAACCCCTCTAGATAGCTCAGGTGGAAGGAATTAGAGCACAGCCGATCCAAAGGTAGCAAATGGAAGAACTACGGAAACCTTACAACAGCTCTGTTCTTGGGCAATTCTCAAGCTGGAACTTCACCGAGATACTTCCCCAACGGCCTAGGACTCGATCTAAGCAAGAAATTGAGGGGTCTCGCCCCTTGGATTGAAGAACTACTGTAGAAAAACTAAGAACAACGAAGAAGAAGGTTGCGGCGAGGAAGATGCGACGAGGCTGAAGGCTGTGGAAAATTTGATTAAGTACTTAATAATGGACGGCCCAGATTGATTTGAGGAAATCCAATGGCTGATCTTCATCCGATCTAAACCAAATTTTGATGATGTTGATCAAGGGTCAGGATCTGCCTCGTGGTAGCTCGGATCCTCCAGATGTGCAACGGATGGTCCAGATCAACCTAATCTTTGAATGGACAGTCTAGAGCCCTCCGAGCTTGATCCAACGGTTGAATGAGCTCTGATTGGGATGAAACCTTCAGATCTTGATCCGAGTGCATGATCATCCCTAACCCTAGCTCGGATTGTCTCAGATTGTCCCGGATGGCTCAGATCTAGCTGCTTTTGAATCGGACGACCCAGATTAATCCGAAGCTTAATAACTCGATCCGGGTCCACTTCCGACTCAAGTTTGACCCAGTATGCCCTAGGTCCATGATCCTTTCATGCCAACAAAAATAGATCAAAAATTTAGTGGCCAAATAATCCAAATATGTAAAGATTTGCAATTAAGTCCAAAATAGCAATAATTTCTAGAACCTAGGGTAAATTCACAATTAAGCAAGAAAAATATGGGTCAAACATGGATTTTAGCAACTAAAATAATCAATAAAATGATACTTATCAACTCCCCCACACTTAAGCTTGAGCGTCTCGCGAAACTACTAAGTATATATCTCCTAGATTTTCTTAAGCATAATTAGAAGTAAATAAAAAGAAATTACCTAAGGTTGTCAATTCTCAAAAGTCTAAGCTCTATGGATTAGTATCTCGTCCTTAAATCAACAACTTAGCCTTTTAATCCTTCATGAGTCATTGAGATGAATTTAACTCACTAGCCTTTCAAAGAAAATTTTGGTGGCTCTCTCCTTAAGTTCTAAGTTGATGATGGAAGTGGAGCTCACTCAAACACATATGCTTCTTGCACTACCATAGGCTTGCTTGTTATCTAATCTCCATCATTATTCATGACTAGGATCAACATCTACAAAAACAAATGAAAACATGAAAAATGGTAAGAAATGGAGTAAAAACCAAGAAAATGGAAAAATTGATAAAGTGGGAGACTTGGTTGCTCAAGAATGTTTCCAATGCATTTTGCATCTCTTTACAGTCCTCTAGTGATATCCAAAAGTGTGATGGAGTAAATCTTGAACATGCCTTTGATTTGGATGAATAAAACTTTATATGTTCCAATGTGCCAATTTTGCCTTTTGTGTGCCAACCTTACTTCCTTCTCTTTTCTCCTCATCATTTTTTTCCTTTTTTTTTCTTTCCCTCTAGTAAAGTCGGAATGGTAGTGATGCAAAGCTTGGATTTGGATGATATTACCTTCACTGATCTCATGGAGCCAAAATTTCAATTTTCGTGCCATTTTGCTTCTTTCCTCTCTTCTTCTTTTTTTTTCTTTTTCCGAACTGTTTTTCTTTCCTTTTTTTTTCTTCTGTGTTTCAATATCAGCTCCACGGCATTTTCATTGCAAAACTCTGATTTCAAAACAAATACATCACATAGTAATGGAAAATTAAATGCTTCATTAGGTGAGTTGATACACTGCCTTCTTTTTTTCTTTTCTTTGATCTCATCCATTTGCCTTTACTTGAAATCTGCTCACCAAGAGGTTGACTTCAGGGAAAACATTCTGCAACTTTTGTTAATAATTCAGTAATGCATTGCTAAAACCCGAATTCAGTTTTGACTTGCTACAAAACTTGTGACTAAACTGCTTGTATGAAAATCCCTGCGCAAATTCTGCACTTGAACTCAGATTTGTCCAGCTGCAATTCAGCTCACATTCTTAACCTTTCAGCCTTCAATTCAGACTTTAACATGATGTTCCCGATTTGCATTTCTGTTTGATACAATCCGATACAGATTTCAGCTGCAATCAGCTGCAAATTTAGATTGTGTTCAGCTGCAAATTCAGCTCACCTTTTCTGCTCTTGCTGCATTTTATAGTCTCTCATAGCTCTCGAATACTGTGCTTAACCCTTACCAGCAATACTTGCAATTCTCTTCAATTTCTGATGATTGCAATAGGTTGGATTCCAGCCTCCACATTGATATGGTAAACAATTTCTGCACTTGAACTTGACACAGATTTTTGCTACTTCAAATCAGATTTTACAGCCTTCAATTCAGACTTAAGCACAGAATTTTGACTTCCATGATTCCAACTTCAAAACTTGCAGACCAAATCATGCTTCATAGATATTTCCTTGGCACAGAATTCCTTTCTCTTCTTCTTTTTTTTTCTTTGTAATGACACAAATTTTTTCTTTGTTGGCGTGCCATTTTTTTTAGATTTTTGCATTGCTTGCCACTTGAATCTTCAAAATATGATAAGGAAGCTAGATCTCCAATTGCTTCCATCTTTCTTGCTCATTCTTGACACCAAATTCACTCAAACTCATTCTTGGCACATGGAATTTGCAGAATTTTTTTTTTCGACATGAATTGCATCTTTGATATCAAATATTTCCAAAACACTAGTCACTCCCCCACACTTAATCCTTTGTCCGTCTCGGGCAAAGTAGCATTAAGAAACTTCCCAAACAATAAGTCCATAGAAAAGTAAGGGTAAGAGTAGGAGATAAGTAAAGAAAAATAAAATAAACATGATTAGTGCTAAAAAATTGATGTGGAAAAGGAAACAAATGGATTAGCCTCTATAGATGTGATCCGATCATTGAAATATGGTTTTGAAAGAACCTGAGCAAGTTCTAGAGTACAATAATATATGTGTATCACAAAAGTAAGGCTAATTCTCACTAGGTAAAAATAATTCATCCCAAGTCATCAATTAAGAATCTAAAGCAAAGTAGTACTCAAGCATCCAAGAATTCATCCATTAGCTCAAACCCTAAGTTTTGACAACCAAATTTAATTTATTTTCAAAAGACTCTAAAATGCTATGGAGATAACCTAGAGGAATACATTTATTTTCACTCATGTAAGAAACAAATTTCTAAGAAAACTAACATGCATTTATTAATAAGGACTCACTTTAAAAGAAAATTCTACTTCTAGAAAGCATAAAAATGAAACATGCAATAAAAGAAAATACAAGAAAGAACTAACTCCCCTTTATTTCTGGTGGACGAAGTCTATCAAGAAGTAGCCTCCATCGTGGTAGTGGAGGAGTGTGGGTAGCTGAGAGAATTAGGACTCTCCCACACTTAAACTTTATAAAAATTTGCTCCGGTGGCCGAAGGCGATTTAAGTACAATAGCCATGTAAGAGGTGGAGTGCTTTGAATTAAAGTAAGATCATCTCCTCCCTTTTTATGCCTTTTAAAAGTCCTTCCAGGAGGTTGGAGTCTGTTCAGATGGAGCACCCACTTCGGAAGTCTTCTGGACCCTGCAAAATAATGTAATATCTCTCTCAAGCGTGCAGGGTAAGATAGGAATGAAATAATATCAGTCTCTGCATGAAATGTATCCAAAACTGCATCATATTCAATTAAATCAATTTGTGGTACTTCAATGAATTTTTCATAAGTAATATCCACCAAAGGTATGTCAAGAAACTTATCACAACCCATGAAATCAATTTTGGATACTTCAATGGAATTTTTACAATTATTTCCTACCAAGAATGTATCAAGCAATGTGTCACAGCCAAATAAATCAATCTCAGATACCTCCATAAGTTTTTCACATTCAACCTCAGCAAAAGATATAGCAAGAGATTCATCACAATAAATATCATCAATTTCAGGCACTTCTAAAAATTTTTCACAATCCATATCCACAAAAGAGGTATCAAGAGATTCATCATAACAAACAACATCAATTATATGTGCCTCTAAAATTTTTTCGCAATCCATATCTACAAGAGATGTATCAAGTAATGCATTACGACCAATGAAATCAATTTTTGGTACCTCTATTGGATTTGCACAAGCAGTCTCTACGCAAGGTATATCAATAAATTCATCATAACTAATAATATCAGCACTAGGTACCTTGCTGAATTTTTCTGAACAAAGAGGAGAAATACTTACCTGAGCGTGCTGAAGAATACCTGGAGGTTCTACAAGAGTGGATGTAATTATTGGCTCCTCCTGGTAATGTGCAATCTCCTCTTCAGGTTCGGGTTCTGGTGTACACTCAACTAAAACAGGTGATCCTTGGGTTCTTGCTTCCACCATGCAAGTCCCTACACTTTCTGGTTCATCTTCTGAATCTTCTAATATACCAGTCAATTATGGTGGTCCCTGGGGCTTAGTGCAATCCCCTACACCTTTAGAATCATCTCCTATGCATGTTCCTTCTGTAATATCTGCAACAACAATATCAGAAAAATTAGGACCATCAATAATACTATCATCACTAAATAAAAGATGAGAAGGGTCCTGTAGTGCTTCAAAATCTTCTTCTTGAGCTGAAAGATTTGGAAATGAATTCTTATCAAGAACTTCAGGAGGAATGCATACTGTAGGTGCCCTATTTTTGATGTATTCTTCTTCTTCTACCACCAAAATTGCAAGATCACTTGAAGAAGGACTTGGCCATGCACTAGGGTCACCTTGAACTGATAAAAAATCAACTCCTGGGCCCTCAGAATTAAGAGCAGCTTGAGAAGATAATTGTTCTGATCTTTGGGCTCTTATCTGATTCAATTGATCTTGCATGTTTTGAAGCCTTTGTTGCCCTTGATTCATTTGATCAATTGTTGCTTGTTGGCTTTGTATGATTTGTTGCATGATCTCCTTACATCTTTGTTCAAAATCTCCTTGATTAGGCTGTGAATTCTGGAATTCTAGCTATTGGGGCTGCTCAAATGGTTGAATGGGCTGATTAAACTGCTGAAAATTGGGCTGGAATGATGGTTGAATTTGCTGAGAATTGTAGCCCTGAAAATTCTATATTTGAGGTTGACATTGTTGATTGAAAGACTGAAATGGTTGGGACTGAAAACTCTGATTTTGAAACTGAAAATTTGGATCGTATGGCTGTGAATGTTGAAAAGGTTGTTGAAAATTTTGTATGGGTTGAAATTCTTGCTGCCATAGCTAAGGTTGAATCTGAAATTGATTATTTCCCTGTTGAAAACTTACAAAAGGCTGCTGGAAATTTTGTAGACTTGGCAGAAGATCTTGCTGAAATTATTGGAATTGCAGTTGAAATTGCTGTGGTGGCTGCTGGAATTGTTGTGGTTGCTGGAATTGTTGTAATGGTGGCTGAAAAAATTGATTTGTTAGCTGAAAATTCGAATAGGGCTGTTGAAAATTCTGATTTGGTTGCTGAAATTGCTGGAAAGGCTGAAATTGTGGTTGCCCTTGCTGAAATTGGGGCTGAGGTGGCTGAAATGTAGGCTGAATCAGCCGCTGGCAAGTAGATGAATGCATTTTATTTCTTTGTTGGTATTCCAACACCTTACACCAACATTTCAACTCCATCAATGCCTCTTTTATCTCTGATTGTTCCGTTGAAAACATTTTGATGTCCTGATCTGAAAACATTTTGATCTTACAGCCTTGTCACACAACAAACAAGAAAAATGACAGCAACCGTATACAAAAGATAAAGCACAAGAAAATAGAATCAAATGATATGCCCATAAGCACACAAGCAAAAATCAAACAACTCAACTAGTTGCTTCCCCAGCAACAGCGCCAAAAATTTGATGGACCCAAAATTAGCTCACGGATGTGTGGGTCATCAAAATTTAGAATATTTATAAATGCTGAAAACCCTTTTTGCAATCAAGAATAAAAGCGTAGTAAAGGGGCCACAGGTCGTATTTTTCCTAGGGCTAGTTGAGATGGTTTGATTCGATGCTTGTATTTATGTGTCATTTGTGAATTTCGGGTTTCGAATGTGATTTGGGTTTGGTTTGCAATTCAAAAATGAAAACTCAATGAAAATGAAGGAACTTAGCTAATAAGCCAAACAAAATGATGGTAATAAACAACTCAACCAATGGAAAACCCAATTCAACCAAGGCAACTCAATCGAAGTTGAAAGGGAACACAATAGATATTAAATGCAATCTAGATGCTAAACAAATGAATAAGCGCAGTGATGATAGATTTTGGAAACAATCAAGCTTAACACAACAATAGCATACGAAATTCAGAATTTAAACAAGCTACAACTCAACTCTGCTACAAGTTTTGAAAGCTAACAAATGCAAACAAAATTCAGAAATGACCTAATGTAACACTAGCTGAGTTCAAGCACCATAGCACACTAAAATCAGCATATAATTGGATACCAATCAATGCCTAAACTGCCTCTTGATACAAAGTTGCGAAATTTCAGCACTTGGCACGCAAAAGAGAATCAAGAACTGATGTGCTGCAAATTTGATTCCAATTGCAGAAATTGCAACTGACAGATTTCGAATTCCAGCTGATCACTACAACTTGGTAGACAAATCCACTCAAGAAGTGCAATGCAAAGATGAGTGAATGAAATTAGAAATAGAAGCAGAATTTCAGAAATGCAGGGACTGAATGTTGAAACTACTGCAGAAATGCAATAACCGAATGCAGGAACTAATAGATCAAGTTGAATATGATGCAATGGTTTACCAAACAAGAACCTCTTGATATGCTAAAATCGAAAATGAAGAAATACAATTGAAGAATGCAGAAATAAAGTGGGAAATGCAAAAATAAAGTTGGCACGCAAACACAAAACTGATACACAGATGCTGAAATTGAATTGCAGGAATTCACAAAACGTGGAGTCTAACTTCAGGAATTGGAACTAGAACTAGCTGACTTTGAAGTAGCAACAACATCAGAAGCTAAATGATACGCAAGGCAGGTAACTGAAACTGAAACGCCGAAAACAGACTCAGAAAACTGATACGCAGGAAAAGAAATGGCACGCAAACAATTAAACATAAAAGAAACTGAAACTAAAAACTATTGTTCACTAAACGAGTTCCCTAGCTAATTACTTGCAGAATTTAAAACTTAATTGAGGGCAGAAACAATTCAGAATGGTTAAACTACAGCAGATACGAAAATTCAGAAATGAAACACGGAAGAAATCGAAATTACAACTATAACTGAAAATTCGCTAAGAAAACTACTCCTCAATCCTTCCCTAGCTCAAATCCTCCTTGTTCGTCACGCAAGGGTGAGCCTCGAACCCGTAAGCTCCACAAACCATCAAGAAATTGTCTCTACGATTCAATCCCAGCTCAAGCTCTGCTCAATCTGAAATTTCCATTCGAAATCTTCAATCCAGCTGCGTCCGCGTGCGATGGTGAGTTGATGATGATCCAAGCAATCTAGGGAACCCCTCTAGATAGCTCAGGTGGAAGGAATTGGAGCACAGCCGATCCAAAGGTAGCAAATGGCAGAATTGCGGAAACTTCACAACAGCTCTGTTCTTGGGCAATTCTCAAGCTGGAACTTCACCGAGATACTTCCCCAACGGCCTAGGACTCGATTTAAGCAAGAAATTGAGGGGTCGCGCCCCTTGGATTGAAGAACTACTGAAGAAAAAATAAGAACAACGAAGAAGAAGGTTGCGGCGAGGAAGACGCGACGAGGCTGAAGGCTGTGGAAAATTTGATTAAGTACTTAATAATGGACGACCCAGATTGATTTGAGGAAATCCAACGGCTGATCTTCATCCGATCTGAACCAAATTTTGATGATGTTGATCAAGGGTCAGGATCTGCCTCGTGGTAGCTCGGATCCTCCAGATGTGCAACAGATGGTCCAGATCAACCTAATCTTTGAATGGACAGTCTAGAGCCCTCCGAGCTTGATCCAACGGTTGAATGAGCTCTGATTGGGATGAAACCTTCAGATCTTGATCAGAGTGCTTGATCATCCCTAACCCTAGCTCGGATTGTTTCAAATTGTCCCGGATGGCTCAGATCTAGCTGCTTTTGAATCGGACGGCCCAGATTAATCCGAAGCTTAATAACTCGATCCGGGTCCACTTCCGACTCCAGTTTGACCCAGTATGCCCTAGGTCCATGATCCTTTCATACCTACAAAAATAGATAAAAAATTTAGTGGTCAAATAATCCAAATATGTAAAGATTTGCAATTAAGTCCAAAATAGCAATAATTTCTAGAACCTAGGGTAAATTCACAATTAAGCAAGAAAAATATGGGTCAAACATGGATTTTAGCAACTAAAATAATCAATAAAATGGTACTTATCAACTAGCCAGCATAGCCAACTCATCCGTCGTGAAGTTCTCCTCCCTTGGGATCTTCCTCACTTGTACCTCTTTGAATTCAGCCCTAAGCTTTTCATAAGGTTCTACGAAAGCCTGCAGCCGATCACTGTTGACCTCGAACCTTCCAGCCACTTGTTGCATAACTAGTTGAGAATCTGAGTAGAGCATCACTCGAGCCGCCCCTACATGTTTAGCGGCCTGCAATTCAGCTATGAGGGCCTCATACTCGGCCTCATTATTGGTGGCTTTATACTTCAATCGCACAGACAGGTGCATTTTCTCTCCGCTAGGAGAGACCATCAGAACACCGATCCCACTTCCCGATCGAGCGGACGAACCATCCACATATATCTGCCACGCCTCTTCAATCTCATTTGAATGCAGCTCGCTTAAGAAGTTAGCTAGAGCTTGAGCCTTGATAGCTGGTCGAGGATGATATTGGATGTCATATTCACTCAGCTCGGTAGTCCACTTGATCAGTCGCCCCGATGCTTCAGGATTTGAGGCTACTCGACCCAGGTTGCTGTTCGTCAATACCACTATAGGATGCGCCAAGAAATAAGGACGAAGTCTCCGGGCACCCAACAACAGCACATACATCAACCTTTCGAGTGTCGTGTAGCGGTACTCGACTCCCTTTAATAAATGAGCGAAGAAGTACACTGGCTGCTGTTCAGCCGCTTCCGGCTTAACGAAAACTAGGCTGGCTGAGTCAGCTGATGCGGCCAGATACACGTATAGCGTCTCCCCAACTTTCAGTTTTGCCAACACAGGCAGTTCAGCAAGGTAAGTCTTCAGCTCTTCGAACGCCTTGTCACAGTCGGTATCCCATTGGAACTTGGTAGCTTTGCGGAGGGTTTTGAAGAAAGGCAACCCTCGCTCTGCCGATCGGGAGATAAACCGAGATAGGGCCATGATGCGCCCTGCAAGTCGCTGAGCCTCCCGTAGATTTCTGGGCGGGGGCATATCCAGCAGGGCCTTGACCTTCCCTGGGTTAGCTTCTATGCCCCGTTCAGTCACAATGTAGCCTAGGAACTTCCCCCTTCGAGCACCAAAAAGGCATTTAGCTGGGTTCAGCTTGAGCCCGTACCTTCACAGCGTCTGGCAGGTTTCTTCGACATCCGCCACCAAGTCTTCAGCTCAGGTAGATTTGATGAGGATGTCATCAACATATACTTCCACATTCCTCCCGATCTGGGACCGAAAGACTTTATTCATCATCTGCTGGTAGGTGGCTCCAGCGTTCTTCAATCCGAACGGCATAATGGTGTAGCAATAAGTGTCGTCCACCGTGATGAAGCTAACCTTTTCTTGGTCCTCGGCCTCTAGGGGTACTTGATGATACCCCTGGTAAGCGTCCAGCATGGAGATGAACTCGCTACCTACTGTTGAGTCCACCATCTGATCAATCCGGGGCAAGGGGTAGCAATCTTTCGGGTAGGCCTTGTTGAGATCCCGAAAGTCGATGCAGATTCGCCATCTGTTGTCTGGCTTAGGCACTAGCACCACGTTGGCCAGCCAAGACAGGAATTGCACCTCCCTGATGTGCCCTGCCTCCGTTAACCTCTCAATCTCCGCTCTGATCGCCTTGTTCTGCTCGGTGCTAAAGTCCCTCTTCCTTTGCTTCACGGGCCGAGCGTGGGGGCAGACGTGGAGATGGTGTTCCGCAACCTTCGGTCAGACGCCTCTCAGCTCCTTAACGGACCAGGCGAACACATCTTGGTTTCGAGCCAAGCACTCCAGCAGGGGCTCCTTCATCTCTTCTGGCAGTCCTGCGGTGATCTTGACTCGGGATTCCTCCCGGTTAGGGAGGAGCTACACCTCCTCCTTATCTTCATGCAACTCAGACCAAGGGGAGGCTTAGACCATGTTACAATCAGGGAAGGGACATGGGGCCTTGCGACTTTCTACGTGAACATCGTCCACGTAGCACCTACAGGCTACCTTCTGGTCACCCCTGACCTCTCCCACCTGGTCCCCGACTGGGAATTTAACCTTCAGGTAGAAGGTGGAGGCAATGACCCGGAACTCATTGAGGGCATGTCAGCCCAGAATGGCATTGTAGGACGAAGGGGCGTCCACCACCAGAAAGGTGGACCACCGAGTCCTCTTCAATGGCTCTTCACCCAGGGATATGGCCAACCGAATTTGGCCAATGGGCTGTACCGGGTTCCCCGTGAAGCCAAACAACGGGGTCGCCACTAGCTCCAACTGGGACTTTTCATTCTGGAGCTGGCCGAATGCCCTCTTGTAGAGTATATTGACCGAGTTGCCGGTGTCCACGATGGTGCGGTGGACTTGATAATTGGCGATGACGGCGGTGATGACCAGCGCATCGTCGTGGGGGACTTCCAACCCCTGAAGGTCTTGGGGCCCGAAGCTGATTTGCGGCCTCTCTGCCTGGGCCAGACTAGTGCCGACCTGATAGATCTCCAGTCGGCGCACTTGGGCTTTTCGGCCCGGGTGGGAGTCTCCTCCCGTCGGGCCACCCGAGATGACATGCACGCCGCCTCAGATGACGTTTTACTGATTGACCCTCTCTTCTTCCGTCTCCTATTCCACCGCTCGATTCCTCTGAGGGAATAGATTTCGAGCAGCTGTAGGGTGCACTCACAGTTCCTCAGCCACCGGCTCGGCATTCGGGCCACCTCGGCCCGCCCCTCGTCCGGGAGGCGTTTTTCGCCCTCATCCTCTGGGGGCCTGAGCCTGGCTCCGGCTGGCTTGTCGGCACTCCTCGGTGGCGTGCCCATGACTCTGGTGGAAGCTGCAGTATGACCTCCATTGGGCGAGAAAGCATCCCTGGGCCACCAGCTGCACGTGGCGTCTGTTGGGACAGGGTGAATGTTGACATGGATGCGGGTTCGTAATTTTAAAATTAATTACGTGAAGCGGAAGGTTTAGCATAAATAATTTCTCTAAATCATTTAATCACACATCTAAGCATGCAATTTTATCTTATGTAGACATGATCATATATTTGAAATTTTGCAGAAACGTAAACTAATTTACATATTACCTCGCGTAACTTGAAGGAAGGGATGAGATCCAACAGTAAGCGTCCCTTGGAAGCTCCGCCTCTATTCGCGTCCACACCGAGTATCTTCAGGATGACTTCGCAAAGCCACGAGTTTCGTGTTCTCGAGAACTACTAGATTCTCCAAGAACGCGACGAAAAAAACCAAGAGAGAAGACGGAAGACTAACCACAAAAGGATGACCGGTTGGTGCTCCTTCTTGGGGCTGGTTGGCGCACGGCAAGAAGGGGAGAAGAGAAGGAGAGAAAGAGAGGGAGAGAGCCTATGCCTTCGTCTCTACGATTATCACCCAAGTCTTGCCTTGGGTCCTTTATATAGTGGTCTCTCAACCATCAAGCCTCTCAAATATGGAATAATTTATTCCATCATGCCAAGTTTGATTTTATATCATGGTTAAAATCAATCAAGTCTCTTCTCTCTTATGGAATAAATTTTTTTATCATGGTATATCAATCCATAATTGATTTTATAAAATAAACGAATCCATGGTTCATTTTAATTTCCATGAAAAATAAACCAAACCTTGGTTTATTATATAA
The DNA here is from genome assembly GCA_024364735.1 of Boesenbergia rotunda. Classification (NCBI taxonomy): domain Eukaryota; kingdom Viridiplantae; phylum Streptophyta; class Magnoliopsida; order Zingiberales; family Zingiberaceae; genus Boesenbergia; species Boesenbergia rotunda. The sequence continues at coordinate 478,016 of JAGFNQ010004793.1, read as the reverse complement.
AAATTTATATCATCCATAATTTTATAAAACAAACCACACTTGGTTTATTTTATAAATTGAACCAAAACTTGGTTCTCTCCCTTTGTTGTGGTCGGCCAAGCAAAGAGGATGGAGGCCCTCTTTGGCCGGCCCATCCAAGCCAAGCCCCAATGAATTAAACTTATTTAATTCATCTATTAAGTCTTCAAAAGACTTAGCCATTTTACGCTTCCGATGCGTCTCTGAAAAATTCAGATTCGACTTATCATTTGGCTCAACCAAACTTAATCTCTCTTGATTGAAAAATCTAATTTTCAACTCGTTTTAAATCACTCGGATTACTCGTAGTGCGTGTGACTAAATAGGCTTTCGATTTATGTTGGCCGTCTATAATTAATCAATTAATTATAGAACGATCATGAGTGGCACCTAGTTGTACATCATGATCCCCAATTAATCGAAAGATCAACGGTTGACCTCAGAAACAATTCTGAAACCCTTCAGTAGCTATAATGAATCGTGCCTCATTCCCTTCACCATCTTATACCCACTTGGTTCAAAACATGGTCTATGTGTGTCAGTCCCCACTAGGCTGACTACGTCACACCTAGCCCAAGTAATGTTTTCTCGTCCTACGGATTCTAATTACTCTCATGTATTTAAGAGATTCATACTCTGAACATGTCAAGCTTCGGCCAGAGGCTTCGAGTAACAATCCGACGATAGGCCTTGGGTATACATCTCCTCGCAAGGAGTGGTGAATCCTTTGTAGGCTGTTCAAACATCTTCGGGCACTTCGGCTTATACCCAATCATCCTGGGTCCACACCTCCTTGGAGACGCTTGCTTAAGATGTTAAAGTATAAGTCTCCATGACCAAGATAACTTGAACACCGCAAGTCAAAGGAACATCGCACTTAAGCTGCAATAAGAACTTCACTGACATATCTATATGTAGACTACCATATGAAGTTTTACAGCCAGTCACTCCAATGAACTAGTTCTCTTAACTACCATTCATGTTTATCTCCGGACATCTCAATGTCACCAGCCAGTGAGAATCAGCTGATTAGAGAATAACTCATGCTAGTCTCAACAGAATTGATAGTGTCCGTATTTATCAATTCATCGACTAGGGCCAATTTCAATACTTCACAATTGCACATGTAGAGATAATCACTAGTTGTGAATTCATCACAAATTCTCTCATGCTGTGAATTGTATTGCGGACATTCAGTAAATGAGTTTAAGATCTCAATCAAATACACAAACATGTATACTCAAATAGTGAATATTCATTTATTAAAATAAATGATTACAATCATAAGGCGATTGCCTTAGGACACTTCTCTCATATCACTAACAAACTCCCACTTGGCCTAATGCCAATCGCTACAGTACCCAATACCACAGGCTCTAACATGACCCTCAAACTTGCTTTGAGCAAGGCCTTAGTTAAAGGATCCGCTAAATTCCTTTCAGTGGGAATTTTCACAATTTGTATATCATTCCTACTTATAATCTCTCTGATCAGATGATAGCGGCGAAGCACATGTTTGGATCGCTGATGAGACCTGGGTTCCTTCGCTTGTGCAATAGCTCCATTGTTGTCGTAGTAAACCGGTATTGCTTCATCAATGGTTGGAACTACACCAAGTTCTGAGACAAACTTCTTGATCCAGACTGCTTCCTTTGCTACTTCCGAAGCTGCAATATATTCCGCTTCCGTGGTAGAATCCGCTACGGTGTCTTGCTTGGAACTCTTCCAACTTATTGTGCCTTCATTCGAAATAAATACGTATCCGGACTGAGATTTGGAGTCATCCTTATCTGTCTGGAAACTGGCATCTGTATACCCACGTATTACCATATCACCTTCTCCATATATTAGGAACACATCCTTAGTGTTTCTTAAGTACTTGAGGATTGTCTTGACAACGCCCAATGATCCATTCCTGGATCAGACTGGTATCTGCTTGTGACACTCAGAGCATACGATACATCGGGCCTAGTACATAACATAGCATACATGATAGATCCTATCGCGGATGCATAAGGAATCTTATTCATGCAAATCCTCTCGTCTTCTGTGCGCGGACACATAGACTTCGAAAGGTTGATCCCATGCCTGATGGGAAGGTAACCTTTCTTGGATTCCGACATGGTAAACCTTTCTAGCACTCGGTCTATATATGTAGACTACGAAAGACCAAGCAACCGTTTTGATCTATCTCTTTAGATTCTAATCCCAAGGATATAGGTTGCTTCTCCCAGGTCTTTCATGGAGAAAGTTTTGGACAACCAAATTTTAATTGACTGTAAGACTGATATATTGTTTCCTATAAGTAATATGTCATCGACATATAATACTAGGAATACGACTGCACTCCCACTAACCTTCTTATACACACAAGGTTCGTCAGGATTTTGTGAGAAATCAAACTCTTTGATTGTCTCATCAAAACAGATGTTCCAGCTCCTGGATGCTTGCTTTAGTCCATATATGGATCGTCGAAGCTTGCATACTTTGGTTTTATTAACTGATGTGAAACCTTCAGGTTGTATCATGTATACATCCTCAAGCAGGTTTCCATTAAGGAAAGCTATTTTCACATCCATTTGCCATATCTCATAATCATAATGAGCTGCTATGGCCAGGAGCATCCGAACGGATTTAAGCATAGCTACTGGCGAATAGGTTTCGTCATAATCAATTCCTTGTTTCTGACGATATCCTTTTGCCACTAATCTAGTCATAAAGGTAACAACATTACCTTCCATGTCGGTTTTCTTCTTGAAAACCCACTTGCACCCTATGGGCTTAATCCCTTCAGGTGGGTTAACCAAGTCCCATACTTGATTTTTGTACATGGAATCCATTTTCGACTTCATGGCTTCAAGTCATTTATCCCTTTCTGAATTTTTCAGAACATCTTCGTAACTGATAGGTTCGTCATCGTTAATGAGTAACACGTCGTTCGATTCACTTATGAGAAATCCGTATCTCTCTGGAATATTGCGTGTCCTATCAGACCTACGAAGAAGTGGTGTTGTTTTAAGTTCAACTGATAGCTCATCATTATGAGTTATTGGTTGTGGGTCTATACTAGGTGTCTCTGTAATGTCTATTGGAGTTTCTTGAACTTCTTCAAGTTCAATGCTACTCCCACTATTTTCTTGTAAAAGAAATTTTTTTTCTAGAAATACAGCATGCCTTGAAACAAACACCTTTTGTTCCAAGGGATGATAAAATTGGTAACCTTTCGTTTCCTTAGGGTATCCAATAAATAGACATATATCAGACTTAGCATCCAATTTGTCTGATACAGTCCGCTTTACATAAGCAGGACACCCCCATATCTTTAGGTGAGATAAATGAGGTTTCTTACTATTCCACGTCTCATATGGAGTAGTAGAGACTACCTTGGTCGGGACTCTATTTAGTAAGTAAACAGCTGTCTTAAGCGCATAGCCCCAAAAGGATTTTGGAAGAGTTGCATGATTCATCATAGATCTAACCATGTCCATCAAGGTTCGGTTACGCCTCTCAGATACACCATTATGCTGTGGTGTATATGGCGGAGTCCATTGAGACAATATCCCATTATCCCTAAGATAATCTTGAAACTCTTAACTTAAGTATTCGCCACCTCGATCGGATCGAAGTATCTTAATACTTTGGCCAAGCTGTTTCTCTACTTCACTTCTGAACTCTTTGAATTTCTCAAAAACTTCAAATTTGTGTTTCATTAAGAACACATACCCGAATCGTGAGTGATCATCGATAAAGGTAATGAAGTAGCTAAAGCATCCTTGTGCAAGAGTTGACATTGGTCCACATACATCAGTATGTATTAGACCAAGCAATTCTCTCACTGGTTTACCTTTTTCGGAAAAGGGTAATTTGGTCATCTTGCCTTTTAAGCATGATTCACATGTATCAAATGAACCGGGTTCAAATGATTCCAGAATTGCACATCGGTGTAATTTGGTCATGCGTTTCTTACTTACATGGCCAAGACGACAATGCCACATATAGGAGTCTATTTGATTATCTATTCGAGCACGTTTGTTGCTAACTTCGATATTGAATGTAGCGACCCGCCTTCTCCTGTCTTAGACGGATCGTTACTTCTCTCTACTTCTCTACTTTTGATACATGACTAAAAATGCGGAAGTCTTTTTTTTTTAAACTTTTAA
>JAGFNQ010004793.1:411280-456673 GCA_024364735.1 Boesenbergia rotunda | reverse complement strand
CCTCCTCCCCGGAATCTTGATTCCGTTCTTCGTTTGGTGGTTAGTCTTCCCATCTCTCTCTTGGTATTCTTGTCGTGCCTTTGGAGAATCTAGTAGTTCTTGTCGGCACGAAACTCGTGGCTTTGCGAAGTCATCCCGAAGAAAACTCGGCGTGGACGCGAATAGAGGTGGAGCTTCCAAGGGACGCTTATGGTTGGATCTCGTCCCTTCCTTCGAGTTACGCGAGGTAACAAGTAAATTAGTTTACTTTCTGCAAAATTTTAAATGTATGATCATGTCTACACAATATAAGGTTGCATGCTTAGATGTGTGGTTAAATAATTTGGGAAATTATTTATGCTAAACCTTCCGCTGCACGTAATTAATTTTAAAATTACGAACCCACATCCATGTCAACATGCACCCAGTCCCAACAGTGGTATCAGAGCCGGTTAGTGTTCGACATAATCATATAATTATTTTACGGAAAACTTTGTCATCATCTCAATTTTGGAAAATTTTCCAATTATGATAAATTTTAGATTTAGGAATTTCAAAGTTTGGAAATCCTCATGAAATTTCGCAAACTTTTGAAATATCCCAGTTTCTGAAATTTTATGATAACTGTGAAAACTTCTCATTTTTGGAAACTTTCCAATTTTGGAAATTTTTCAATTTTGGAAATATGTAAGTTTTCTTTGTACCAGAAACTTACAATTATTCTAAAAACCTATTATGGAAAGCTCGCAATTTTGGGCACTTTCTTTCAAGAACGTCTAGACAAATTTATGGAACATTAATTGACAATTAAATTCAAATTGGTTTTTAAATTATTAACAAAATTCTTTACTTTGGGGAGTGCCTCGGGGAGCCACCCAAATTAAAGTTAGTTGTTGTAATTTAAATTTCCTATTTTGAACAAGAATTGTCAAGTTTAATTTGGCTACGCTTCGGGGAGCGGGCCAAATTAGATTTACGACAAATTTCTTTTCTTTGGGTATCTGAGCCTCGGGGAGCCACCCAATGAAAATAATTTGTTGTAATTAATTAGTCCATAAATAAAATATATGATCAAATCTTGAAAATTTTTGAGGTGATTCTCAAACGATAATTTCCTTATTTGATTTCTTACATATTATTGTCTCCAAAATTAATTAGGAAAATTGTTTCCTATAGAGTTCATTTCCTTAAATAAGATTTTCATGAAAATAATATGTGGTTGAATTAAGGGAATTTGTCTCTTAATTTAATAAGATTTGATTTAGAGAAATCAAAGTCTTAAACATATTATTTCCAGGCGCTGGCTGGAGCTGCTGACTGGGGCTGGTCTAAGGGAAGCTCAGGGAGTCCAAAAGAGCTCAGTGGTGGCTGGTGGTTGCAGGTGAGCAGCTGGAGGCTGCAGGGAGATGTTGTCACCTGGTGTTCAGGAGAGAAACAAAAAGGAGCGGTGTGGAGCAGAGCAAGAAGAAGTTGTTGCTTTGGTTTTCTGCTGCGATTCTTGCTGCGTGCTTATGCTCCTTGTTGATCATCCACTCTTGAGAAAGCTACTTTGATCTTTGAAGCAACCAGCCCTTGCTTGAGCACTTGGAGGAAGGAACAAAAAGCTTCGAGTCCAACAGCGGGAAGACACGGGGAAAGGGTTCTTGCGTGAGATCGTCGCTGGGTGGAGCTCAGAGGGAGCTTGCTGTGTTCTTGTCTTTGCTAAGTGCTAAGTAAGATCTTTCTCGTGTTTCACTGTGCTTAAACCTATATCATTGATTGAAACGCTGTGGAGAGGTTACTCCACCGAGAAGGAGGTTGCATTCTATCCGGTGTTAACCGGGACTTGATCTGCCGACGATCAAGGGATCGCCCACCTTAAGGGCACGCCAAGGAGTAGGGGCAAGTTATCCCCGAACCTTGTAAACCCTCCTTGTTAGCGATCTTGTTTGTTTGTCCTAGTTAATTTTTGTCTTCTGCATTTCTGCACTTCTTTGTTTCCATTATTTCTTCCGCTGTGCTACTAACAAACTGAGTGCAGAAGTTTGAAAAACTTAAAGCCCAAGTGTTTGGCTATATTCACCCCCCCTCTCTAGCCATCTGAACTCCAACAAGTGGTATCAGAGCTTGGGGCTCTGTTTTTGCGGATTAACAACCGAGAGCTATCATCTATGGCGTTGAGAGAAGGCTTTAGCACCACCCGACCTCCTTTCATTGATGGTGCTGATTTTCAATATTGGAGATCAAAGATGAAGTATTATTTGAAGATGGACATCAATACTTGGTTCGCGGTGAAGGAGGGCTTCACCCCTCCAAAGGATGATGAAGGCAAGGAACTTGAATTGTGGCGGTGGACGGCCGAACAAACTCGAAAGAGTGAAGCCGACGCGAAGGCGGTTATCACTCTACAATGCGGCATGAACAAAGACCAACTTATCAAGGTTGGTCCTTTCACAAGTGCAAAGGACTTGTGGAACAAGCTCATCGAACTCCACGAAGGCACCCGAGATTCAAGAATCACCAAGAGGGATTTGTTTCTCAACCAATTACAAAACCTTTCCATGAAGGAAAATGAATCGGTAAGTGAGCTACATAGCCGGTTCAAGGAAGTCCTCAATGGGCTTCATTCGATTGATGAAAAGGTCGAGAATCGCGACCTTGTGAGGTATGTACTAAAAGCATTTCCAAGGAATGCTTTGTGGTCATCCATGGTGGATGCCTACAATGTATCCAAGGACTTATCAATTGTTAAGTTAGATGATTTGTTTTGTGAGATGGAATTGCATGAAATGGCTAACAAAGGCCCCAAGGAGAAGAGGATTGCCTTAGTTGCAGGGGAACGATCCAATAAGAAGAAGAAGGAGAAGGAAGTCTCTTCATCTTCATCCTCTTCCGAATCCGAGTCCGATTCCGAGGAAGATGGCAACAGCTCCTCATCCTCCGAGATGGCGAATTTTGTGAGAAGGATGATGAGAAGGGGTCGACGCTTCAAGGGTAAATATAATCCTAGTGAAGCTAAACTTGATAAGACTAATGCTTCTTGCTATGAGTGTGGTAGGAAAGGTCATTTCAAGAATGAATGCCCGAAGTTAAAGAAGAAGAAGGAGAAATCCAAAAAGAAAGAGGAAAAATCCTAGAAGAAGAAGAAGGCCTTGAAGGCCACTTGGGATGAATCCTCCTCAAGCTCATCCGATGAAGAGAAGGAGGAGAAGAGCACAAGGCATGTGGCACTCATGGCTCTTGGAGAGGAAAGCAATGATGAATCATCCAACTCCTCAAACGCGGCTTCATCATCTTCGGATGATGAAGAGGTAACTTCTCCCGAACTTGAGAAATGTTACAGAGCTATTGCATGTTTAACCAATATGCTAAAGAAGTCTAAAAATAAGGTTAAATCATTGCAATTGGAAATTGAACAATTGAAAGCATCTAGGGATGATAATATAGATGACTTGCATGTTAAAATGTTAGAAGATGAGATTAAGTCATTGAAACTTGAGGTTGAAAATTTGAAATCCTCTAAGGTTGAGGATATAGATGATTTGCATGATGAATTGCTAGAAGAAGAGAACAAATCATTGAAGAGTAAGGTTGAGAGACTCAAGAATATTTTTGAGAAGTTCTCAACTAGCTCTAAAACCCTAGACATGATCTTGAATGCCCAAAGGGCAGTCTACAATAGGGCCGGTATTGGTTACCAACCCAAAGAACCTTCATTTGTGTCCTTGATGTTTAGGACTGATATGAGACAATCTAGGACACCCAAGGTTCAAAAGAAAGTTGTCAAGGCATGGGTGCCTAAGTCTTGTTTAGTTGATGCTTTAGGTCCTAAGGTTTGGGTACCTAAAACTTCTATTTTTCGAATTGTGTAGGTTATGATTGAGGGGGAGCATCTATCAACTTTGTTCATTGATAGTGGATGCTCCAAACACATGACCGGGGATAGATCATTGTTTACCACACTTCACAAGAAAAGTAGAGGTAATGTTTCATTTGGTAACAATGGTAGTCTTAAGATCATAGGAATAGGAGACATTCAAATATCCGAATGTCTTAGAATTTCAAATGTCCTTCTAGTTAAGGGGATGACTTTTAATCTCCTAAGTGTCAGTCAATTGTGTGACACGGGTTACACAATTGATTTTCAACCAAGTCAATGTCTAGTTAGACAACATGACACCTTGGACACAGTACTAGTAGGAACAAGAGTAGACAATGTTTATCAAGTTTCATTTAAAAGTTCTACTAATGTTTCTGCTAAGTGTTTCATGTCAAAAGAAGAAGAGTCTACCCTTTGGCATCGGAGACTTACACATGTGAACATGAAGAACATCCGGAAGTTGGCCAACAAGGGATTAGTTCGTGGCTTACCAAGCATCAAGTATGAAAAGGACAAACTTTGTGATGCATGTCAAATGGGTAAGCAAACAAAATCTGCACATAAAGGTAAAAGCGATGTAAGTACATCTACCACTTTAGATTTACTTCACATGGATCTATTTGATTGTAGTACTATCATATCATTGAATGGAAGTAGATATTGCTTTGTTATCATTGATGATTTTACTTGATATACATGGACTTACTTTTTAAAATATAAGGACCAAACCTTAGATGTTTTCATTTCTTTTTGTAGAAGAGTTGAAAATGAAAAATCATCAACAATTAAGACAATTAGAAGTGATCATGGAGGTGAATTTCAAAACCAACGGTTTTTAGAATTTTGTCAATATAGAGGGTATAGGCATGAGTTCTCTACTCCTAGAACACCACAACAAAATGGAGTTGTAGAGAGGAAGAACCGTGTTCTACAAGAGGCTGCACGAAGCATGCTTAATGAGTACTCACTACCGAGTTACTTATGGGCTGAAGCTGTAAATACAACTTGCTATGTGCAAAACCGAGTCCTCATCCATAGGTTTTTAGGAAAGACTCCTCATGTGCTGGGATCGGGTGCATGTTGACATGAATACGGGTTCGTAATTTTAAAATTTAATTACGTGCAGCGGAAGGTTTAGCATAAATAATTTCTCAAATTATTTTAACCACGTATCTAGCATGCAACCTTATGTTGTGGAGACATGATCATACATTTAAAATTTTGAAGAAAGTAAACTAATTTACTTAATACCTCGCGTAACTCGTAGAAAGGGACGAGATCCAACCGTACCGTCCCTTGGAAGCTCCGCCTCTATTCGCGTCCACGCCGGGTTTTCTTCGGGATGAATTCGCAAAGCCACGAGTTTCGTGCCGACAAGAACTACTAGATTCTCTAAAGGCACGACAAGAATACCAAGAGAGAGATTGAAAAACTAATCACCAAACGAAGAACGGAATCAAGATTCCGGGAGGAAGGAAGGAGTCACGCCCGCTTCTTCTTCTTCTTCGGCTTCTTCTTGGTGGTGGAAGCTCACGGCAGAGGGGAAGGGCTCTAGGGCCGGCGGCACTAGAAGAGGGAGAGGGAGAGAAGGAGAGGGAGAGAGGCTAGGCAAGAATCCTTGATCTCTTGGATTCATTTCCAAGCCTTGCCTTGGTACCTTTATATAGTAGCCTCTTAATCGCCAAGTCTCCTTTTAACGGAATAAATTTTCATAAGAAATTTATCTTATAAATTTTTCTATGAATTATTCCGTTATGCCAAGTTTTTATTATAACTTAATTTATAATAAAAACAACCATGTCTCCCCTTTTATTATGGAACGAAATTTCTTTATATAAATTTCTTTATCATGGTAAATCAATCCGTTATTGATATTATAAAATAAAATAAACCAATCCAAGGTTTATTTTAATTTCCATGAAAATAAATCTCTTTATATAAATTTCTTTATATAAATTTCTTTATATAAATTTCTTTTTCCATAATTTTATAAAACAAACCGCGCTCGGTTTATTTTATAATTTGAACCAAACAATTTGGTTCTCCCCTTTTATTGTGGTCGGCCAAACAAAGAGGGTGGGGACCCTCTTTGGCCGGCCAAACCCAAGCCAAAACCATACGAATTAAACTCATTTAATCCGTCCAATAAGTCTTCAAAAGACTTAGCCATTTTATGCTTCCGATGCGTCTCTGAAAAATTCAGATTCGACTTATCTCTCTTGATCGAAAAATCCAATTTTCAACTCGTTTTAAATCCCTCGGATTACTCGTAGTGCGTGTGACTAAATAGGCTTTCGATTTATGTTGGCCGTCTATAATCAACCAATTATAAAACGATCATGAGTGGCACCTAGTAGTACATCATGATCCCCAATTAATTGAAAGATCAACGGTTGACCTCAGAAATAATTCTGAAACCCTTCAGCAGCTTTAATGAATCGTGCCTCATTCCCTTCACCATCTTATACCCACTTGGTTCAGGACACGGTCTATGTGTGTCAATCCCCACTAGGCTGACTACGTCACACCTAGCCCAAGTAATGTCTTTCTCGTCCAATGGATTCTAATTACTCTCATGTATCTGAGATATTCATACTCGGAACATGTGATGCTCTGGCCAGAGGCTTCGAGTAACAATCCGACGATAGGCCTTGGGTATACATCTCCTCGCAAGGAGTGGTGAATCCTTTGTAGGTTGTTCAAACATCTTCGGGCACTTCGGCTTATACCCAATCATCCTGGGTCCACACCTCCTTGGAGATGCTTGCTTAAGATGTCAAAGTATAAGTCTTCATGACCAAGATGACTTGAACACCGCAAGTCAAAGGAACATCGCACTTAAGCTGTAGTTAGAACTTCATTGACATATCTATATGTAGATTACCATATGAAGTTTTACAGCTAGTCACTCCAATGAACTAGTTCCCTTATCTAGCATTCATGTTTATCTCCGGACATCCCAATGTCACCAGCCAGTGAGAATCACCTGATTAGAGAATAACCCATGCTAGTCTCAACAGAATTGATAGTGTCCGTATTTATCAATTCATCGACTAGGGACAATTTCAATACTTCACAATTGCACATGTAGAGATAATCACTAGTTGTGAATTCATCACAAATTCTCTCATGCTGTGAATTGTATTGTGGACATTCAGTAAATGAGTTTAAGATCTCAATCAAATACACGAACATGTATACTCAAATAGTGAATATTCATTTATTAAAGTAAATGATTACAATCATAAGGCGATTGCCTTAGGACACTTCTCTCATATTACTAACATCATGAACTTTGGTTTGGAAAACCACCTACGGTTAAACACCTTAGGGTGTTTGGTTGTAAGGTATTCATTCTAAACACCAAGGACCACCTTGAAAAGTTCACGGCAAAGGCTGATGAAGGGATACTAGTCGGGTATTCCCTCGTTAGCAAAGCCTACCGAGTCTACAACAAGAAATCTAGATTAATTGAAGAGTCTTCTGATGTTGTCTTTAAAGAAATTCCAAAAGTCAATGGTCAACCAGAAGATGAAGTCCAATTTAAACTTAGGAGACTAAGTTTGAATGAGAGTCTAAATGTTGTTGATGGTGATGAATCCGATGACGGTGAGCCTAGACATCCCATAGATCAGCCGGATCCTGAGGCTGAGCTTATGTCTAGTGAACCCATTCAAGAAGCACCACCAACACCAAGGCAAACTAGATTAGCCTCTAGTCATCCCCAAGACCAAATTGTTGGAGACATCCACCATGGGGTTAGGAATAGATCATTCTTTAGGAATGAGGCTAATGAAGTTGCTCTAATTTCCGATATTGATCCTAAAAAAATTGATGAAGCATTAAATGATCCCGATTGGATCATTGCAATGCAAGATGAACTAGGTCAATTCGAAAGGAGTCAAGTTTGGGACTTAGTCCCTAGACCTAAGAAGACCACCATCATTGGAACCAAATGGGTCTTCAAGAATAAATTAAATCATAAGGGAGATATCATTAGAAACAAGGCACGCTTGGTAGCCAAGGGCTATAGTCAAGTTGAAGGCCTTGACTATGATGAGACCTATGCTCCCGTGGCACGATTAGAATCCATCCGATTGATGCTTGCATTTGCAGCACATCGTGGCTTTAAGTTATACCAAATGGATGTCAAATCGGCCTATCTAAATGGTCTAATAAGAGAAGAGGTCTATGTCGAACAACCTCCGGGGTTTGAGAGTTCCAAATTTCCAAACCACATGTTCAAGCTCAAAAAGGCACTTTATGGCCTTAAACAAGCACCCCGAGCGTGGTACGAGCGGTTGTCGACATTCTTAATTGACAAAGGCTTTGTTAGAGGCCAAATAGACCCTACACTATTTCTACGGAGAGATGGTGATAATATTTTTGTAGCCCAAGTATATGTCGATGACATAATTTGTGGCTCAAACAACAAGGGCTATTTAAACGAGTTCATTGGACACATGGAAAGTGAATTTGAGATGAGTCTAGTGGGAGAGTTGACCTTCTTCCTTGGACTTGAAATCAAACAAACCCGAGATGGGATCCATGTGCACCAATCAAAGTATACACAAGAAATGCTTCAAAAATTCAACATGAGTGATTCAAAAGAGGTGACCACTCCCATGGCTACAAATACAAGATTAGACAATGATGAGAGTGGTAAACCTGTTGATTTGACTCAATATCGAAGCATGATAGGGAGTTTGCTATACCTCACAGCTAGTCGACCTGATATTCTTTTCGCTGTGGGTATGTGGGCTAGGTATCAAGTCTGTGCCAAGGAATCTCACTTAATCGTTGTTAAGCGAATTTTGAGATATCTCAGAGGCACAATTGGAGTCGGTCTATGGTACCCCCGTACCGAATCATTTGACTTAATTGGCTATACGGATTCCGACTACGCTGGATGTAAGTTGGACCGGAAAAGCACAAGTGGGGGTTGCCAATTTCTAGGATCATCCTTAGTAAGTTGGTCAAGTCGGAAGCAACATTGTGTTGCTCTCTCCACAACCGAGACAGAATATATTGCTATGGGAGAGAGCGTATCGCAATTGTTGTGGATGATACATACCTTAGAGGACTATGGATTGAGCTATAAGGGTGTGCAAGTGTTATGTGATAGCATTAGCACAATTTACTTAACCAAGAATCCAGTCCATCATTCTAGGACCAAACATATTGTGTTGGTGCAAGTTGCATCAATGATGTTCTTCTTTAAGTGTTTTAATGTTTGACAATACACTTAAGTCAGTGATACAATGAACAGACAAAGGGGAGCAAAGGAGAAGTAACCTAAGTTGAAGAAAAGTCCTAGTTAACCTAGGCATCGAAATCCTAAGACCTAGCGAAGGGCTGTTGGGCACCTAGCGAAGGGCTGCTAGGCATCGAAACCCTAAGACCTGGCGAAGGGTTGCTAGGCATCGAAACCCTAAGACCTGGCGAAGGGCTGCTGGGCACCTAGCGAAGGGCTGCTAGGCATCGAAACCCTAAGACCTGGCGAAGGGCTGCTGGGCACCTAGCGAAGGACTGCTAAGCATCGGAACCCTAAGACCTGGCGACGGGCTGCTGGGCACCTAGCGAAGGGCTGCTATGAGTCTAAGACCTAGCGAAGGACTGCTAGGCACCAAGCGAATGACTGCGTGGTACCAAAGACTTGGCGAAGGATTGCTAGGCACCAGGCGAAGGACTGCTTGGTAACGAAGACCTAGCAAAGGGCTGCTAAGCACCTGGTGAAGGACTGCTAGGGAATGAAGTCTTGGCCCAAGGGGCTGAGCAACTTAGCTGAGCGATGACTAAGGACAGGAGTATAGACGGGTCAGGGTTTGAGCGTCTCGAGGTCCGGAAGTATCGGAAGCTAAGCAAAAGTCCACCCGAAGGACTGGGTGGCAATCGTCTCCTAAAAGGAGTAGTTGAATGGCGAGTTTTTGGGGATGGGAACTTGTGCTGGTTCGACCTAGGGTTTCATGGAGATCCGAAGTCCGAACCAAGTCCTTAAGGTTAATATTATATGTATATGTGCTTTGTGATTGTGTATCTTGCAGGTACCAAGATTAGAAGACAAAGCAGGCGCTGGAGGCCTTGAAGCAGGGCGCCCCCATGCATCCAGGGTGCCCCCAATGATGGGGGCGCCCAAGCTAAAGAAGAAAAAGTGGCAGTAAAGTGTTGAAGGCAGAATAGGTGTCAAGCGGGGCGCCCGGAGCGTTCGGGGCGCACGGAGCGTCCGGGGCGCACGGAGCGTCCGGGGCGCCCGGGTTCAAAGTTGTATTTGCAGTTTCGAGTCTGAAACACAGATAAGCCCTCATGAGGCCGCCCTGGAGGTCCGGGTACCCTGGTCAAAGGTTTTATCAGCTGTGGAGAGGTCGACGCGGGGATAGGGTTTGACCGGGTATATCGGGGCGCCCCCAACGTCCAGGGCGCCCGTATGAAGCCTATATAAGGGGCTTCGCTGCTTCAAACACAACTGCTACAAGTCATTCTGATCATTCTGACCGACGACAATGCGCTAAAGATAAGGCTCTACGACCGGGAGGCTCCAGGAGGAAGTGCGCGGCACTTCGGAGGTCCAGATTGGCCGAGCTTCAATTTTGTTTTGTTCGGTTTGCGTTTATTATTCCGTACTTAATTTTCTGTACTTGTGCTTGTAATTGTACACTGTAAGACGGGTTTTCTCCGCCTCCGAAAATTCTGGAAAGGAGACCAATAGTGGACTCACGCCGAGTACATAGGCCTTGGACGTACTGACCCTGGGGGGTTGGGAACCAAGTAAATAAATCCCGATGTGTCCTTGTATTGCTATTTCTTTTTCTGTTTTATTTTTCCGCTGCACTAACGCTCTGACTAGATCGAACGTTTTACGAAGTTTTCACGACAAGGTTTTCACAGTCGATATTCACCCCCCCCCTCTATCGACGGCACCGGTCCTACAATTGGTATCAGAGCTAAGCCGCTCTTCACCGGACTAACCACCGACGAAGCAACGACGCCAGGAGTTGAGGGGGAGCTCAGGGGTGAATCAGGTATATTTTATTTAAATGTCTGTTTTTAAATTTGATATCACGTGCTTCACATGCAGGGAGAGAGGGCACTATAAAAATCAGTGCCCTACTCGTAAGACTCGATCTACAACACCGGCAGCAAAGGAGACACTAGCGCCAGGAGTCCGGAAAAACAAGGATCACGTATGATGCTTCAACTGAAAGAAATACGGAGACTACAAAAACAAGTGTCCGGCGAAGGTACGCAAGATTTATGTTCCAAAGATGTTACAAATTCCTGCACTGCCTTGTGATAATTTAGTTAATTTTTCTGATAAATTAGATTTACTGCATAGTAAAATTAATTTTTTGCATTACAAATTAGAAAATATAGATATGACTGAAATATCTGAAATTAACTATTTAATCCAGAACATCAATTCAGTGATTTCTAAAATAAATTCTGATAATGTTACTTCTGATAATTTTAATTCAAATAAATTCAATCTAGAAATTAATTCTAAAAATCTTAAGGATGATCCAGAAATTAATTCTGAAAATCTTAAGGATAATCCAGAAATTAATTCTGAAAATCTTAAGGATAATCCAGAAATTAATTCAGAAAATCTTAATGATAATCCAGAAATTAATTCTGAAAATCTTAAGGATAATCTAGAGATTAATTTTGAATTTCTTGAAAATATTGAAGATGTGTCTGAAGATAATTTTGAGGATAATCTTGAAGATAAAATTCACCTAAATAATAACTTAATTATAGATAATCTTGAAAGTTATTACAAAACTTTAACTAGTGGCCCATTTTACTCCACCTACTGTGAGGATATTGAAAGATCTAATCCTGAGGAGGATATGGAACTATCTAAGATTAGGGTCATAGTCAATAAAAATTACAAAGGTTCAAATAAATGCGAATTGTTAGAAAAATTTGAAAAGATAGATAAAGATGAAGAAGAAATTTTCGAAATAATAAAAATGATGAATTTAAATCCACAACTATTAATAAATCATTATAATCTTATCAATAAATCTTAATTAAATTCAAATTAAATTAAATTCAAATCAAATTAAATTAAATTCAAATTAAATTAAATTCAAATTAAATTTAAATTAAATTCAAATTAAATCTTAATTAAATCTAAATTAAATTCAAATTAAATTAAATTCAAAATAAATCTTAATTAAATCCAAATTAAATCTTAATTAAATTCAAATTAAATCTTAATTAAATTCAAATTAAATCTTAATTAAATTCAAAATAAATCTCAATTTAATTCAAATAAACTTAATTAATTCAATTCACTTCAAATAAATTCAACTTTAATTAATTCAAATCAATTCAATTTTAATTAATTCATTTTCAAATTAATTCAAACTTCAATTAATTCTTAATTAACTTAAATCCAACTAAATCTTAAATAACTTAAACTCGAACTAAACTAAAATTTTACCCAAACTATAACAATTAAAATTATTAACATTAAATATGTCAAAGTGGGTTGACATATTCGCGGGTTCACACGACATGTATCAAATCGGGAATTTGATACATCATTAGAAACTTAAATAAAATGATTGGACTTATTTGACTCATGCATAATTGTCATGTCATGCATTTGCTACTTCTTTTAAATATATGACACGTCATTCATATTTAAATTTTATGTATATATTAGAACGGCTATAGGAAAAAGAATAATTGAAACTTGATCAACCTAGTATTGGGTGGCGGTGAGATGATAGTACGTTAGGGAAGTCTCTTCTAATAAGGTCAAGTATACAATACTTGGTCTCTTTAGACTGGTGAAACTAGCCGAAGCTACCGATCCAAGATCCAAACTAGTTAGACCAGAATTTTTCAAAAAGTAATTTTGAAAATGAAATTTCATTAAAAGGCTTTGTCAAGGAAATGGTTGATGATCCAATAAGGCTATGGCCAAAGAAGGCCTAGTGCCTCGCCAAGACCTGGAAGCCAATTTTTGAAATTCAAATTCAAATTACTTCTTGTCAAATTCAAATCTAACACAAGCTTCAATTAAATCTTAGAGTTAATAATAAATTAAGAAAAATAATTTAAGCATCTCACAATACACCTATAAGGCAACCATGCTTGTTGTATTGCTACATCTAAAATGGGTGAGATATTAAGGACTAATGAATTGACAAATATTTTTTAAAATTGTTAGAATATTTTTCTAAAAATATATTTTCAAAATAGTGCTTCAACATAATAATGTTTTTATGGAATTCATGCTTGTTTGATTGCCAATACAGTATATGCTTTCAAAAATTATATTCTTTTGAAAATTGTTTGACTCACACAATTAGACACAAGCCTCTTAGGACAACACTAAAGTTCCTTAAGGCACATAGATAGAGTCAAACGGTATCGGGTACAGGGGGAGTGCTTTTCATTTTTTTTGAAATGGTTTTCAAAAACTGCACTTTAAACATTACTATCATTTGAAAAATACTTTTCGAAAACTGTGCTGTAAATCATTATTACTTGTGTTTTCAAAAAGGGTTTATGTTGTAAAAATTATATGTTCAAAAATTTACCTGTTTCTTTGACTTTGATAAACCCTAAAGACACAGAGGAAAGGTCCACTTCATGATCTTCAAGGACTCCTAGGATATGTTAAATTTAGGGGGAGTCTGAGTCAAAAGAAGAATTTCAGAAAAGTTTTTTTTGGTAATTATTCATTTTTTGTTAAATATTTCTGTTTAATCTGAATCAAACCTTAAGACTCAGAGGAAGAGTACTTGTGGTCAATAAGCTTCTCAGGACTGAGTCAAGTTTAGGGGGAGGTCAAATTAAAAGAATTATTTAATAACATGTTTTCATATCTTCAAAATCTTGCTAAAAATCTAAGTCTTTCAAAATACTATTATTCTATTTGTTAGAATTTGTGTGACTTATGAAATTATTTTTGAAATAATGTTTACTTGGGTTGGAGAATTTCCAGGACACTTAGGAAATGTCCTTGTAGTCAACAAGATTTCCCAGGATGGTGTCAGACTGGAAGATAAACCAAGTCAAGTAAAATATTGGGTCTTCAAAAGTTCACACATTTTTCAAAATCCACTAGCATATATTTTCAAAAGTACTATCATTTTTTTGGCAAAATTCTGTTAATATTTACTTGAGTTTGAAGAATTTCCAGGACACTTAGGAAAATGTCCTTGTGGTTAACAAGGTTTCCTAGGATTGTGTCAGACTGGAAAAGAAACTTAGTCAAGTAAAATATTATGTTTCAAAAATTACTTATATTTTTCAAAGTCTCATCTTTTTCAAAAATAGTTAGTACTTGCAAAATATGCATAATATTTATATTTTCCAAAATAGCACTCTTTCAAAAATTATGCATTTTCCAAAAGTACTTAATTTTTCAAAAAATTCAATACATTTTTCAAAGGTACTTATATTTTTCAAAAATTACATAATCTTTCAAAAGTACATAGCAACTTTTTCAAAATTATGCATTTTTCAAAAAATGCAATATCCATTCAAAATACAATGCTTTCAAAAATTTTGCACTAAGTATTCTCAAAAAAGAACCAAAGGTTGTCATTGTTGGTACAAGTATTTTCTTGTGTTTTTTTGATGTATGACAAAGGGGGTGAGGTGTGCTTAAGTTAGAAAAATTTTCTCCCAAAAATCAAAAATGTAGTTTCAAAACTTATATCATTTTTTTCATTTTTGATCCCAAGGATGGTAAGTTAGCCCCTTAAACCAATCTAACTTAAGTTATTGTCAAACATCAAAAAAGGGGAGATTGTTGGTGTAAGTTGCATCAATGATGTTCTTCTTTAAGTGTTTTAATGTTTGACAATACACTTAAGTCAGTGATACAATGAACAGACAAAGGGGAGCAAAGGAGAAGTAACCTAAGTTGAAGAAAAGTCCTAGTTAACCTAGGCATCGAAACCCTAAGACCTAGCGAAGGGCTGCTGGTCACCTAGCGAAGGGCTGCTAGGCATCGAAACCCTAAGACCTGGCGAAGGGTTGCTAGGCATCGAAACCCTAAGACCTGGCGAAGGGCTGCTGGGCACCTAGCGAAGGGCTGCTAGGCATCGAAACCCTAAGACCTGGCGAAGGGCTGCTGAGCACCTAGCGAAGGACTGCTAGGCATCGGAACCCTAAGACCTGGCGACAGGCTGTTGGGCACCTAACGAAGGGCTACTAGGAGTCTAAGACCTAGCGAAGGACTGCTAGGCACCAAGCGAAGGACTGCTTGGTACCAAAGACCTAGCGAAGGATTGCTAGGCACCAGGCGAAGGACTGCTTGGTAACGAAGACCTAGCAAAGGGCTGCTAGGCACCTGGCGAAGGACTGCTAGGGAATGAAGTCTTGGCCCAAGGGACTGAGCAACTTAGCTGAGCGATGACTAAGGACAGGAGTAGAGATGGGTCAGGGTTTGAGCGTCTCGAGGTCCGGAAGTATCGGAAGCTAAGCAAAAGTCCACCCGAAGGACTGGGTGGCAATCGTCTCCTGAAAGGAGTAGGTGAAAGGCGAGTTCTTGGGGATGGGAACTTGTGCCAGTTCGACCTAGGGTTTCGTGGAGATCCGAAGTCCGAACCAAGTCCTTAAGGTTAATATTATATGTATATGTGCTTTGTGGTTGTGTATCTTGCAGGTACCAAGATTGGAAGACAAAGCAGGCGCTGGAGGCCTTGAAGCAGGGCGCCCCCAGCAGTGGGGGCGCCCCCATGCATCCAGGGCGCCCCCAATGATGGGGGCGCCCAAGCTAAAGAAGAAAAAGTGGCAGTAAAGTGTTGAAGGCAGAATAGGTATCAAGCGGGGCGCCCGGAGCGTCCGGGGCGCCCGGAGCGTCCGGGGCGCCCGGAGCGTCTGGGGCGCCCAGGTTCAAAGTTGTATTTGCAATTTCGAGTCTGAAACACAGATAAGCCCTCATGAGGGCGTCCTGGAGGTCCGGGGTGCCCTGGTCAAAGGTTTTATCAGCTGCGGAGAGGTCGACGCGGGGATAAAGTTTGACCGGGTATATCTGGGCGCCCCCAACGTCCAAGGCGCCCGTATGAAGCCTATATAAGGGGCTTCGACCCCTCTGCTTCAAACACAACTACTACAAGCCATTCTGATCATTCTGACTGACGACAACACGCTAAAGACAAGGCTCTACGACCGGGAGGCTCCAGGAGGAAGTGTGTGGCACTTCGGAGGTCCAGATCGGCCGAGCTTCAATTTTGTTTTGTTCGGTTTGCGTTTATTATTCCGTACTTAATTTTCTGTACTTGTGCTTGTAATTGTACACTGTAAGATGGGTTTTCTCCGCCTCCGGAAATTTCAGAAAGGAGACCAATAGTGGACTCACGCCGAGTACATAGGCCTTGGACGTACTGACCCTGGGGGGTTGGGAACCAAGTAAATAAATCCTGTTGTGTCCTTATATTGCTATTTCTTTTTCTGTTTTATTTTTCCGCTGCACTAACGCTCTGACTAGATCGAACGTTTTATGAAGTTTTCACGACAAGGTTTTCACGGTCGATATTCACCCCCCCCTCTATCGACGGCACCGGTCCTACATATTGAAGTACATCACCACTTCATTAGGGATCATGTAGCTAGGGGAGATATTGTACTCTCACATGTAGAGTCCAAGTCAAACCTCGCTGACATTTTCACTAAACCACTTCCCGAAAATGAATTTAGTTTTCTAAGAAGGGAGTTGGGAATGTGTCGCGCTTCATGAACTTCAAAACGCATTCAAACCCTTCATGATTATTTCAAATTAATGGGAAACAATTAGGTAACTTTGGGAACATCTCACACAAACTATAAGGTTTACCAAAACGTTTTTGTTTGCTAGAAATGGGGTGAGATGTTAGGATCAACTCCATTTCTCAAAATGTCAATGCATCCCTTGAGAAATTAAGTTGACGAGATAAAAATCACTTCGATGACCAAGTATAGGGAAAACAAATGCATAACATATGTGTATTTGGCTCCATGATCATACTTGGACATTCCAATCAAGGAAACTTGATTGGAAACTTGAATTTGATACAAACTTAGTTGAAATTGCTTGAATGATTGTTGATTGAGTTTGACTCCACTTGGGTGGAGCAAAGTGATTGTTGAACCTATAAGGACCTTTGATCCTTGTTTAGGGATCAATTATAGTCAAGATATCACTTCCAAGATTGATATCTTTCATCAAATCCTTTCAGAAAACATGTCAAAGTCTGAAACTGAAAGTTTCAGATCGTATCTGGGAGTTTCAGGAACCCTGATCGGTCACTGGACCGATCAGGAGTAGGGCTGATCGATCCCCGGACCGATCTGGCTCCCTCCTGAGGTGATCAGTCCACAGACCGATCAGAGGGATCAGCAGAGACTTTACGAACTCTCGTCTAA
Organism: Boesenbergia rotunda; assembly: GCA_024364735.1. NCBI lineage: Eukaryota > Viridiplantae > Streptophyta > Magnoliopsida > Zingiberales > Zingiberaceae > Boesenbergia > Boesenbergia rotunda. The sequence continues at coordinate 439,464 of JAGFNQ010004793.1, read as the reverse complement.
ATATTCTGTGCCAGCCTGGATCGGTCCCCAGACCGATCTGGCATCTTGTGGTGATCGGTCCAGAGACCGATCAGGAGGGCTTCTCGAAAATCATCTGACCCTACTGTTCTCTTCCTGATCGATCAGCCGATCGATCAAGAGCCTGCCTGATCGGTCTCCCGACCGATCAGGACCAGGCCAGTCCGATCAGGCTGGAGCCTGATCGGTCTGGGCACTCTCAGATCGAACGGTGATCCGTTCAATCGCATTAAAGTCTGGTTAGTGGACCGATCCACCAACCGATTAACTCTTCTAAAACCCCTCATTGCCGAACCCTAGCGCCGAAAACTCTCCCTTGCGCATCCTTCTGTTGTGCGTGAGTTCTCTTCCTGCGTCTCCCTCTCCTTTGTGTGCGAGTTCCTGCGAAGATCTCTACGAGCTCTTCGTTGTTCTCAGCAAGTTCTTTACTTGCTCAAGGTTTCTGCACTTCTGTCTTGCGCCAAGAGCTTCTACTTGCGCGAGCTCCCCTTCCATCCTTCAAGATTCGCTCAGATCACCATCAATGGCACCTAAGTACGCATGTTTAGTTAATTTCTTTTCGGATCAGTTCATAGATTATATATTTGAGGCTAACCATGTTTTAATATTTTCTTGTTGTGCCGTGACCTCTTGTTTTGGCCGTGACCCACCTTTGCCATATCCTATCTTTGATCAACTCTTACATTTGTAATCTGTTGATTTGTCATGACCATTCTCTGCCCTGTCTTTGATTAAATCTATCTTCATGTGATCAATTCCACCTCATGTACACTTGATTATTCTATCCTATGATCAACTCTCGTATTAATTTTGTGATCTTTCAAATCTTGTGACCAATTCCAATCTTTAGAAAATCATCAAAGGGTAAAGAACCCGTAGAGGGCAGCGTGAAGGGGAAATCCCCTTCCTCATCTGTGCCCTCCAGAAGGCCTCAGCCTTCCTCGAGCTCTCGCTTTTCAAATGCCGCCTGTGAGCAGGCTTTCCAATCAAGGACCTTTAAATTGTTACCCTGCCGATCGATAGATGTCCCTTTCCTGACTGAGTATTGTCCCTCGATCATGGAGATTGTCACTTTTTACAACCTTGGTTTCCTCCTCTCTCTGGAGAGACCTATCAATTACGACCTAGTCTCCGAATTTTACAACAATCTTCAGCAGGGTCCTCAGGGGGGCTTCGAGTTCACCACTCGAATCGCCAAGAGGAACCTTGATTTCTCTTACGAGATTTTAGCAGAGTATCTGGGTGGTCGACGATCACCAAACCTGTATTCGATCTACCCCGAGCTTCCTGATCCTTTATTGGCACCTTTTGCGGATGTTTCTCCCGATGGTATCTATCAGTATTTCTTCGGTCATCCCCGCCCAGCTAGTCTCGATGAGCTGGGCCCTGATTTTCCTATCTTTGCAGCACTTCGTCTCTCTCCCACTAGTTACATCTTGTTCAAGATTATCACAAATTGTATCCTCCCAATTACTTCCAAGCCTTTAACTGAAATCCGACCCTACCATTGCCTTATGCTCTACGGCATGCACCGCCGGATGGACTTCGATATCATGGAAAGCATCTTTCAGTCTATCTTATCCTATCGTGAGCCGAGCCGTCGCACGATCTACATGCCATTTGGTCATGTCATCACCGATTGGCTTATGTCAGTCGGTGTTGATGTCACCAAAGGCAGGATAGTGCCTATGGTTTGACAGGATTGTCGGCTTGGTCAGCGGGCGTTTGCCAAATCAGGCATTATTATTCGAGAGCACGATCAGGCCTTGGTTTGGAAGGATGGGAGAGGACTCGGTGACCTACCTGGGGGAGCATCACATTTTCAGGCACCACCCGATGCTCCTGCACCTCATAAGGCTCCTGCTGTTGCTGATTACTACGATGAGCCCGAGCCGGATCTGCGCTGGCAGATTTCAGAGCTGGATCAGACCTTCCAGCATGACTTTCAGTTGCGAGAGATTTACCGCGAGGAGGTCCGCTCACAGTTCCGATCCATCGATCGCAGACTTACATCAGTAGAGTCGACTGTCTCCAAGTTTAGCACGTTGCAGCAGACCTGGTACGGTGAGTGGCGCCGACATACATTTCCTGGGGATGCGCCTTCCGGTAGTGCTGCACCTGGGTCCATGGATGCTGATGATACGCTGGATGATCCGATGCAGGCTGACCCCCCCCCCCGCTGATGACTGATATATTCTGTGGTTGTTTGTGATTTATCTTTCTGATCTCTTGGATTGTCTGACTCTCAGGCTGTATGCCTAGTGACTTGACTTCTCTGGCCTTGTGCCATACTTGTTTGACTTCGATGCATTGATATGCATTTGTTTGGTTGTTTGGTTTGATGCACTGATATTTTGCTAAATGATGATCTTGCTAAATGCTGCATCTGACACTTTGCATGCATATTTGACTTATCATGCTTAGGATGTTGGCTTATATGAGTTCACATGATTACTATTTGTTTATATGCGTCATTCATGCTTATGATCCCATGTTCATATGATACATATGCTTGATTTGTCATGCCCTATTTTTGTCATATGTGTTCATATGTTTATCAAAAATTAATCAAATCTTTATTGTTTTGGGATACCCCTAGGGTTGAGGGGGAGTATGGTTAAACTTAACATCCCTTCTAGACCCTTTTCGGTGTTCGACAAAGGGGGAGAGTGTGGTTGGTTAAGTTTAGGATGATTATGTTATAGGGGGAGGATCTTGATTCCCCTATGATTCTGAATTTGAGAAAATTGATTGAGAATCCCTAAACTTAAAATCGGGTTGTCAAATAACAAAAAGGAGGAGATTGTTGATGCAGTCTGACCTTGATTGTTATTTTGGTGTTGACACTGATTTTAGTTTAGGTTGATGACTATGATTATGATTGAGTCCTGATCGGGGATCAGGCATGGTATGGAAAATCCTAGCTTGGAGGGCTAGGTGTTGGAAAATCCTAACCTTGAGGGTTAGGTATGGAAAATCCTAGCTTGGAGGGCTAGGTGTTGGAAAAATCCTGATTCGGAAGGGTTGGGTGAAAAGTCCTAGCTTAGAGGGCTAGGTGAAAAGTCCTAGCTTGGAGGGCTAGGTGAAAAGTTCTAACTTGGAGGGTTAGGTGAAAAGTCCCAACTTGGAGAGTTAGGTGAAAAAGTCCTGGCTTGGAGGGTCAAGTCCTAGCTTGGAGGACTAGGTTTGGAGAAGTCCTAATTCGGAAGAGTTGGGTGAAAAGTCCTAGCTTGGAGGGCTAGGTGAAAAGTCCTAGCTTGGAGGGTTAGGTGAAAATTCCCAACTTGGAGGGTTAGGTGAAAAATCCTTAGCTTAGAGGGCTAAGGTGGATGAAATCCTAGCTTGGAGGGCTAGGTTTGAGTCCCTGGATCGGTCTGGTGACCGATCAGGGATATTGGCACGCTGCTCCTTCGTGGATCGGTCTGGTGACCGATCCAGCGATGATTGATCGGTCTAGTGACCGATCAGGGAGCGCACAGTGAGGTTGGGAACCTACTGTGTGGCTCCTAATCGGTCTGGTGACCGATCAGGGACCGGGTCGTTGCCTTGTTGCTTGGCTCCTGATCGATCCGGTGACCAATCAGGGAGCAGGCAACTTCCTCACTGCCTTGCTTCTGATCGGTCTGGTGACCGATCAGGAAGCACTCAGTGAGTTGAGTTCCCCCGCTGATCAGCTCCTGAACGGTCTGGTGACCGATCCACGACTTAGGATTTGATTTCCGCAGTTACTGTTCACTCAGACGTGGACCTATCAGGCTTGAGCCTGATCGAACAGGGAGCTACCTAATCGGTCTGGTGACTAATCAGGCTTCACTCTGATCGGTCTGGTGACCGATCAGGATTGTGTTGCCGCGAGAGCAGGGAGTCCCAGCTAAGCGGTGGATCGGTCTGGTGACCGACCCACAAGCCCTGAATCGGTCCGGTGACCGATCACTTTAATTCAAATTGCACTGTCAGACACTCTGATCGCGTCTGACCGTATCAGATTCTCTGCGCTTAACATCTGATACATGATTTGCTGCTTGACATGCTGTCCTAATACTCTGATTAAGCTGCAGGTGACAGGGAAGGATTCAAACACTCAAGGAGAGTCAATGGAGACCTTTTCTTGGAGCAGGTTTGTCTGTTTTTCCATCTCAGGTTGCTACGGGCACTGGCACTGGCTGGAGCTGCTGACTGGGGCTGGTCTGAGGGAAGCTCAGGGAGTCCAGAAGAGCTCAGTGGTGGCTGGTGGTTGCAGGTGAGCAGCTGGAGTCTGCAGGGAGATGTTGTCACCTGGCGTTCAGGAGAGAAACAAAAAGGAGCGGTGTGGAGCAGAGCAAGAAGAAGTTGTTGCTTTGGTTTTCTGCTGTGATTCTTGCTGCGTGCTTGTGCTCCTTGTTGATCATCCACTCTTGAGAAAGCTACTCTGATCTTTGAAGCAACCAGCCCTTGCTTGAGCACTTGGAGGAAGGAACAAGAAGCTTCGAGTCCAACAGCGGGAAGACACGGGGAAAGGGTTCTTGCGTGAGATCGTCGCTGGGTGGAGCTCAGAGGGAGCTTGTTGTGTTCTTGTCTTTGCTAAGTGCTAAGTAAGATCTTTCTCGTGTTTCACTATGCTTAAACCTATATCATTGATTGAAACGCTGTGGAGAGGTTACTCCACCGAGAAGGAGGTTGCATTCTATCCGGTGTTAACCGGGGCTTGATCTGCCGACGATCAAGGGATCGCCCACCTTAAGGGCACGCCAAGGAGTAGGGGCAAGTTATCCCCGAACCTTGTAAACCCTCCTTGTTAGCGATCTTGTTTGTTTGTCCTAGTTAGTTTTTGTCTTCTACATTTCTGCACTTCTTTGTTTCCATTATTTCTTCCGCTGTGCTACTAACAAACTGAGTGCAGAAGTTTGAAAAGCTTAAAGCCCAAGTGTTTGGCTATATTCACCCCCCCTCTCTTGCCATCCGAACTCCAACACCGGTGACCGATCAATTTAATTCAAACGCACTGTTAGACGCTCTGATCGTGTCTGATCGCACTCTGATTCCTACTGATACACCACTGATATGTTTTGATGTTTGATCTTCTGTTGATTTTCTTCTCTAATGTGCTGCTAAGTGTGCAGGTGACTTAGAGATCATCCAAGGGAAGTCAAATGAAGGTTTTCGCTACAGCAGGTTTGTCCGCTTGTTTTCGCAGGTTGTAACGTCCTCTGGCGCGAGATGCAGTGGTTGAGGAGCTGATGACCTGGGGCTCAACTGGAGGGGTTTCAGTGAGTCCAGAAGAGGTCAGGGGTAGATGGTTGACTACAGGTGAGCAGCTGGGAGCTGCTGCAGAGGAGCGTGTGACTTGGCGATGGAAGCAGGATAAGCCAAGGAGTGGAGAAGGAGCTGTATTCTTCTTGCGACATCTCTTGTTCTGCTTGCGCGATTACTCTGATCCATCTCTTGAGCAACTCTACTGTGAATCTTGAGCAACCTTGTGATACTTGAGTACTTGGAAGAGAAACAAGGAGCTTGGCGAGTCCATCAGCGAGAAGACACGAAGAAGGGAGTTCTTGCGTGAGATCTGTGCTGAGTGGAGCTCGGTGAGAAGTTTGCTTGTGTTCTTGCGGTTCTAAGTGCTCAGTAAGGCTTCTTCTTGTGTTTCCTATACTTAATACTTCATCATCTTGAAACGCTGTGGAGAGGTTACTCCACCTAGAAGGAGGTTGCATTCTATCCGGATTTTCCGGAGCTTGATCTGCCGACGATCAAGGGATCGCCCATCTCACGGGCACGCCAAGGAGTAGGGGTAAGTTATCCCCGAACTTTGTAAACGATCCTTGTTAGCGTTTGTAGTTTGTTTCCCATTTCTGTATTTATACTCTGTTTTGTTCTTGCTTCCGCTGTTGCTGCTAACATTCAAGTGCAGAAATCCTAAAAGCGAAAGAAGTTTTGTGTCTAGCTACATTCATCCCCCCCTCTCTAGCCATCCAAGTTTCAACAATTATTACCCTGACGGTGGGGACAGTCTGCCTTCTAATGTCCTGACTGCTTGCACACAAAACACTTGCCTTTCGGCTTCTTTATGCATCCCTGAGGTCCCTGTAATCCTGCTACTTTCTTTGCTCCAGCATGTTTCTTCTTCTTCTTTCCTTTCGGTTTAGAAGTAGAAACCTCTTGAGTAATGAAAGTCTGTGAAAGAGAAACCGCCTCTGCCGCCTTAAGTTCTGTCAGAAGTTCTGCCGACGAATATGAACGCTTGTCCATGTTGTAGCTTAGGCGAAACTTCTCAAACTCTGTGGTAGAGATTGGAGGATGAGATCGACCTGGGTTTCCCCATCGATCTGTGCTCCAAGAATTTCCATCTCTTTCAGCCAAGCCATTATTTTGAGGACATGATCCCTTACGGGCATACCCTCAATTAGGATGGTTGTTGTTAAGTTCTTCATTACCTCCTGCCTAGCGGCCCGATTACTTTGTCAGAAAAGTTCGTCGAGTTTGGATGTTTTATCACTGGTAATGGAAGAAGCCTGATTTTGATGACACTCAGTCGTCTCGTCTGCTTCTAACCATTTCCTAAAATATTCAAACTCCTCTTCAGTATTAATCTCGCTAGGCTTTTTGGCACAGAACTCAACAAGAACACATTTAGGTTCCTCGGCAGTAGAGATAAAGTCCATATTCAATTCTCAATCCTTATTGTTATTAGGGGCATTAATTTGATTTTCTCTTTCAATCAAAACAAGTGGATCTAGATCCATTTTAAAATACCTAAGAATCACAACAATCGCACTCTTTAGTTTTTGAAAATAAATTGACTCCTCAAAATAATAAATTTCCAAAAACAACCAACACCTCAAAACACCGAGAATTTCGTGAGAGGAGGTTTTACCCATTAATTTTACTATCTTGTCATCCTAACTTTCTGACAAGTAAAATTAATAGTTGGTCCTCTTCGGCCCTACAAATAATAGCAGTCACTCCGTTGGGGAGGATACTAATATTTGTATCTAAGTGTTTACCATTACAGGATACTAAGAAAATTATTTCCGATTATGTGTCTTCAGTTGGGGAAATACACATGCTCTTTAATAATTTTCTATAATCTTTTCTAACCCAATGATCCGTGGAACAAGCCTATCCGTTATGGAGGAAGGCACTCAGAGCCAACGCGCGGGCTTGTTCGCATTGTATTGGAGACCGCGGGACCCTTAGGGTCCCTCTCCCACTTAGTTATTTACGTTGAGGTTTTTCACATGCACACACACAACAAGCACATAAACCAATATAATAGTGCAATGAAAAAATCCTAGATTTTTCCAACTATTATGGCCTTGGTCTCCAATGCGCCTCCAGTCGTGTCGTCACCTCGTTCACTCTACCCTTTCCATGCGCAAGCCATCATGAAGGAATCCCCGAGCCGAGGTGACTAGCTTACTTATTTACATCCATTGATCCTATACTCCACAAAGGAGTGTATATGTAGTCTAGATCAAAAGTAAATAAAAGTTTGACTAAACAAGTGTCATATTTAATTACAAAAATTAAATAACTTATCTACCCTCGTCAACCCCGAGGATTCAATTAATTTACATCACACACAATCAATCATATACAAAACATATTAATGTCATAATAGTTGGAATCTAGTGTCTGCAACAAAGAGTTAGCCTATGCACATCCAAAAATTATCCAGCAAAAATAAAGTACATGATAATGTGCAGAAAAATAATCGAATCCTAAACACACAAAATCGAAAAACTCGCTCTGATACCAATTGTTGGGTATGGCTTGGCGGTTTCCAAGACAACCAAGGGGTCGAACCTGAGAGACCTCTCTATGTCTACGGATTAAAAAAATATTTAATCCGAATAGCGACCCGTCTCCCAAACGACCGTCTCGTCGTCGTGTTAATTAATCCAAGTCACAACTTAGCCAAAACTAAGGTTGAGGCCTTGTAACTTTTCGGATTAATTAACCGCGGAAAAGACGACGAATGGATTGTCGGTTTTTGTGTTTATCTTCGAGGTCCATGACTTAAATTAATTATCAAATTAATTAACAAATAATTATCTACAATAATTAATTAACCACATGCAATTAAATCAAATATGAAATAATAACATGAAAATAAAGACGAAGCTCGGGAGAGATATACCTCGTCGTTTACCTCGCAGTCTTCTACCTTATGACCCTCCCCTCCTGGACGTCGTGTGGGCGACGATCTACCAAGACGCAGAATCACCAAGGCATGCAATTGATCCTCCTCCTTCCTTCTCTTCAATGCACCAACCACCACCTAGCAACTAGGGTTTTGGCCGGCCATATCACTCATCTTCTTGGACCCGTCGACCATACTCATTGCTCCAAGAGATCGCCGACCACAAGAGGATGAAGAGAGGATGTGGAAGATGGAAAGAAAGAGAGAAGCAACCTCTTCCCTTAATCCAAAACCCTAAAACCGCACTCCCTCCTTCTTCTTCCTCACCGTCGGCGCCAATGGCTTCCAAAGCCTCCGCCGGTGACTCCAACTCCCTCCTACTCTGTTGCGCGCAACTAGGAGGAACTAGACGAGATGAAGGTGAAGAAGAAAGCAGGGAAAAAGATGGAGAAACAAGCGCTTCCTTGCTTTTCTTTCTTCTTCACGCCGGCGCCGGAAACCACCCTGCTGTGGCTGCCAACGGCCACAATTCTTCCTCCTCTCCTGCTCGCCGAACACCTCAAGGTGTTGTCCTCCTTGTTGATGTCCCACGCCCAAAGGAAAAGAAAAGAAAACTTCTCTTCTTCCTCCCATAGCTCCAGCGCCACACCAACCCTAGGAGAGAGAGAGGGGAAGAAAATTGGAGAGAGGATATTAGGGTTTTCCTTGGATTAATTCTTGATCAATTAGCCTTGTATCATGGACTCCTATGGGGTATATATAGGGCTAAGGCAGGGACCATGAGGAGGAGTTGGTTCTTGGCCGCTAATGGATTCAAAACCTGATCCATCAATGGAGATTCATTCCACTAAATGATCCTATTGAACTTCCTCACCAACTCCTATATTTTCATATGGGCTCCACCTATTATGAGTCGTCCATCTCCCCGTGTTTAAGATATCAAATGTCCAATAATTAATTTAATTTACTGATAATTAAATTAATTATCCTCTTAATCCTTGATTAGTACCACTCAACTTTTTCATCATGTTGGACCATAGTCCACTTGTAAAATTTGACATGACGATCCTTTTTGAGCTTACCAAGGGGGCATCATCATCCCGACTCACTAGGACACGGATTCCGTCAATAATCAATGGTACACCATGCGGATAAAATTATTATCCAACTTACCGAGCCTATCGATCTAACAGAATAGATCTCACCCATTGGTAAATCAAAGTAATAATTAATTGACTACATGTGCCCGTTATTATTTCGGAATTCAGAGATCGTACTCCATAATATAATCCGAGGTCTAATTCAATTTACGAAGTCAGTATAAAATTGGATGACCTCTCTTTTGGTCCTACTCAATGCACACAAAGTGCACTAATACAATTCTATGGTTAAGACAAACCACATCTAATTACACTACAACCATCTCGATGGTTTGTCCAACTCCATCTCGGTTGTGAGCCTCTTTCTTATACTTCTGCAAAGAACTTAATAACATGATCTTATATACAACATCATGCACCATGTTATCTATAATGCCAAGTATGAGACATGTTGTGCATATACTAATATAAATATGTATCGTATGATCTTGCGATTCTCTTTAAAATGTAAATGTATTCTAACCAAAAGTAAAATTTTTAATATATATCTTAACAGTCTTCGTACGAGAACTTTTGAATTTATCACATGAATAAATTAAGGAACAATTGTCCACCTCAAGGAATAATCGTCCACCTCAAGATAAGCAAGAAGAGTCTGAACTCTGAATAACTAAAATATCTTGAAAAGTGAAAACAATCAAATATTTTTAAAAAGAGTTATTAATAATAAATAATAAAGTATATATATAACTCCATCCTTTTCCACTCTCCTCTGTCCAACTCTTCGCTTCCACCCGATCTGTTGATTGCGCAAGGACACGGAGCAGAGATGGGCTTCAGACCCCTCTCTCTCCATCTGATCCCCTGGTGCTTCCACGTGGCCGGCTGCGACGGCGCTACCGACACCGCCACCCACCCTCCGTCGTCCAAGAGATCCGTCCGGCTCCTGGGCGCCGACGGCCGGATCCGTCTGTACCACCTCCCAATCGCGGCCGGCGATCTCATGGCCGCCCACCCCCTCCACCTCCTTTGCCGGTCCGATGCCCTCGTCATCGGCCAGCCTGTCCCCTGCCTTGCCCCCGCCGAGATCCTCCTCCCCGGCCGCACCTACTTCCTCCTCCCCTCTCACTTATTCCGGCCCGCCGCCGCCCTCTCCTTCGCCTCCCTCGCCGCCTGCCTCGGTGACTACCTCAAGCGATCCGGCGGGTGCTCGGCGCTGCGTCCGATCGAGATCCTGAAGACGCCCTCCGGCAGGCTCCAGGTCCGCGTGCCCGACGAGTGCCTGGAGCGGCTGGCGGCGGAGGAGGCCGCGGAGGAGAAGAGAGGGCGGAGGATGTGCACGACGGAGGAGCTAGCCAAGGACTACAGGCAATTGGTGAGGTGCCGGTCGTGGAAACCGAAGCTAGAGATGATCGACGAGTCGAAGAAGAGTGGCGACCGCGGCGGCGCCATGTTTGGAGGGATCGGGCGGTGGAAGAGGATCGCCCAAGGCTGACATAACCAGTCGAATATCGTACATAGCATTCCGTTATACACACATATATATCCGGTTTCTCCGTCCGTTTTGTAACATCTCGTGTTATAAATCATTATGACGCCCTGAAACACCTCTTGGCCTCTTCCAGTCTTCTAATCCCAGATATTTTTGATTGTTACGCGAGTTGAAATCCGCAAACTGAAACAAGTGAATGGAGAATACGATCCGTTTTTTTCGTATTTTCTTTGTGTAACGGGAGATGGTTGATGGAAATGGGAAAGTGTGCAACGGTAAACGTGAGCGACTCGATCGGAGAAGACGACGAAAGAGTAGTCAAGTCTCTGCACATGTGTAGGTGGACTCGGGCGGCGACGGATTTGGAGAATGGTCCATCTCTTTAATTTCCCGCACGTGCGGGCGACAGTGAAACTGGGAAAGGAACGGAATTACATGATTTTTATTTTTAGATTGGATATTTTATCGATGCATGTGAAAATATATAATTATCAAAAGGTATTCTAAATTTTATTTTTTATTAAATGACGTATTAAAAATTATTTTATTTCTGTTATATCCCTCTCATCATCGATTCCTTTTCGCAGTTATATTTCTGAGATATCCGAATCACTTTTTTATAATTTTGATTTTAAAATAATAATTTATGATTTGGATATAGATATTCTCAATTTCTCTCACTCTATATATCTCTTCTTGTCCTGCACAACTCGACTCATCACGAATCTTTTACTGTATTTTGTTGCGATTGTAAAAGAGAGACTTGAAAGTAAAAGTGTATTCTAGAGGTGACTTCAAAGAAGCAACTTCAAAGAATAATAGAGGAAGATCGGTGTTGAAAAAGAAATTTCAAACAATATTGTGTTTAGTAGAAGGAACAAAAAAAAATTAGTAATGTATGTATCATTTGACTACTTAAAATTTTATGTATACGGTGAAAAGAAATAGTATAAGGGTTCTGGTAGGGTTTATTTCAGCTAGCCTAGACTATATTCTGCTCTGATATGATATGTATCATATCTAGTTTTGTCAATGATGAACTCTTCCTACTAATTTTTAGTTTGTAGAAGAACTCTAACGACGTCATGCATTACATAAATATAGTTCTCAGAATTTATTTAACCTTACGATAAATTCATGCTTCAATGCGACCTCGGACTTGATATCATACTATCAGGCCCTCCTCGGGCCTAATATCATCCAATATCAGACCTCGTGGGCTTAAAATATGTTATATCAGGTCTATGGTAGACCTGATATCGGATGATATCAGGCCCACCATAGGCCAAATATCAATATATTTCTGGCCCACGGTGGGCCTGATATTTGATGATATCAAGCTCTCGTTTGGTTTGATATTAGATTTGTATCGATTATTGCTTATTTTTTTGAATTACTAAAATATTTGATTATGAATTTGAAACTTGGGCAAATTTAATTGTAATTTATTTTCAGGGATGATAATGTTGCTAACAAAATTTTCTCATAGATATGGAATATGCTTGATGATAATGTTGTCATGCAGGATGAAGCAAAAATATTCAGTATTAATATTCCATTGTCTTTCGAGTATAGTGGTAATAGAATTACAAGACATTTGACATTTGATTTAAACAAAGAAGCAAGTAATCTAGAAGATGAGTGTCTGAATTCTTCTATAAGACTTGTTTAATACTTTGAGCCAACCTGGACTGAGGAGGAAGTTCATAAAATCTGAATTACAGATGAATTACAACCAATACAAATGTACAAGAATTCCAAGTTGATGATATGCAAATTGTACAATATGAATTTTCTCCAGATCAGTACAGCGACTTAGAGAAGGAGTTTTCAATAGCTGATAATTTTTATATTTTGAATTCTCGATTGCTAGCTGGGTCAATTGGAGAGGCAGAGATAAGAGATGATCATGATTTTTTGTGGGATGGAATTTTCCATCTAGACAAGAATTCAAGAATGCATTTATGAAACATGTCATAGTTAAGCATGTGAGATATAACCCAGTTGACACCCGAAAAAATAGAGTGAAAACAATGTGCTTCAACCAACTATGTACATGGAGAATAGTTACCCGAGGGAAGTAGAGCTCACTGTTATAAAATATGTAAAGGAACACCAATATGGAATAGTTAGGAAAAGTGTTGATTATTAAGCATGCTCTTCGTCATTTATATCATCTTTTATTGAAGAATAATTTCTTTATAATGAACAATACAAACTAAGTATGATTATATCAAATATAAAAGCTAGGTTTCGAGTGACCATGTCATGCAGAAAAGCATACATAGCCAAGGAGAAAGTATTGAAAAAAAGTCATTGGAGATTATGATAAGGCATATAGAGATCTTCTATAATATTTGAGTGAGTTAAGAGCTAGGGGTCCTGAAACTTATGTGACACTACACAAGAATTTCAACAATCAGGTCCAGTGGTGTTTTTGGGCTTTTGGTGATTGTCGAAGAGTAATCAGGTCTTATTTACATAAACTAATCAAAATTGATGTCACACATCTAAGAGGGAAGTATTCGGGTATATTGTTGATCACTACATCGATCGATGGTAATAACAATGTTCTCCCAGTTGCCTTTAGAATCACTGATGTTGAATGTGGGTCTGTATAAGAGTGATTTTTGGATCATACAATGAGGTTCTTTGCTGTCGATGCACAATCAATGACTATAGTATCAGATAGACATCGTGACATTATATCAGCAGTTAGGAAAGTCTACCCAACCACCCATCATGTTTTTTGTTACCACCACATGTCTTGTAATATGGTAACGAATACTGGAAGTAAAGCAGCTTTAGACTTGTTTTGGGCAGCAGCACAAGCAAACATAACACTTTAATATGATCTCATAATGCAGTCAATGTTTGAAAAACATCCAAATGCCCATAAGCGGCTTCAGAACATTGACCCTAAAAGGTGGGCTAATACATACTTTATTGGGAGAAGGTATAGAATGCTAACCACTAATTATGTGGAGAATTTAAATGCTTTGTTCAAGAATACACGTGAACTTCCCATAAACAGGTTAATTGATAATATAAGAAGAAAGATAGCTCAATGGTTCTTTAACTATAGAGAGAAAATCTCAAAATGATATGTTGCTTTGACACCTCATGCTACAAAAGAAATAGATTCAAGAAGAGAGAAAGTTAGAACATATAAAGTTCACCCGTCATCTGAATCTGAAATGAAAGTAGAAACTGTTGGGGCAATTGACCCAAGATGATCGGGAAGATCATGGTTTTGATGTGTCTGTGCCAATATGGTTAAGGTTAGGGTATTATGTTGCTTTTGATATGTGTGAATGAGTCTTGCAAGACTTGGTGAGACACACATAGAGGACATATTCGAGGGACGAGAGTCGAGGGAAGAGGACTCCAAGGGCAAGCCGAGAAGTGGACTTAAAGGGCACACATGAAGGGTGGCATGGAAGCAAGTCGAGGGCTTGCGTGCGCATCCGAGGGACGATAGTCGGTGGAAGAGGACTTCAAGGGGCAAGCCAAGGGAGTGAACTTAAAGGTACACGTGAAGGAGGGTCATCGGAGTGAGGAGGAGTGCTTTTGTAAGCTGGGCAGTCGATTAGGAATGAATCAGTCGACTGCCAACAAGAAGACTCAAACTTCCTGAGACATCAATCGACTGGTCCAGGACTAGTCGACTGGTAATCCCGAAAAACTAGCCGTTGGCTAGCCACTTCGGTGGGACCAGTCGATTGCCCCAGGAGTAGTCGACTGGTATCAGGCTGGATGGCTTTTGGAGTTGTCCTTTACTCTATTTAAAGGAGGACTTTTGAGCAGGTCAAAGGTACGGTTCTTGAGGGTATCATTGTGTTGTTTGTGCTCAAAGTCTCCAGCTCTTCCTCTCATTCTTATTTCCATCTTGTAAAGAGGAAGAGGGCAATCTTGTAAAGGTTTTCTCCACCTTGAAGGAGGTTTTCATAGTGGAGCTTGTGCGTGAGTGTGGATCCTTGGATTAGTTGTTGGATATGGCTTTGCGAGTTTCCTAAGCGAATACTCGCTCGTCCTTGAGAGACCTCTCCATGTCTACGGATTAAAAATTAATCCGAATGGAGACCCGTCTCCCAACGACCATCTCGTGCCGTATCGAATGATCTAAATTACAACTCGGCCAATCACAAAGATCGAGCCTTGTAATTTGCTTAACCGTTCGATCGCAGAAAAGGTAACGAGTGGATCGCCAGCTTTTGTGTTTATGGTCGGGGTCCAGTTAATTAATTATTGACCATGATTCAGAATCAAAATAATTAAGTAACTTAACATAAAATGACGAGGTAAACAAACATGGCACAAAAATAAATAAGGGAGCTTGGGAAAGAGTTATACCTTCCTGATCATCTCGCGGCCTTCTACCTTATGTCCCTCCCTTCCTGGACATCGTGTGGACGACGGTCTACCGAGAACCGAGATCACCAAGAGCTCCAACCGATCCTCTTTGTCACGCGCACACCCTAGACACTAGGGCAACCGGCGCACCACCTTCTTCCCTTCCTAAGCACCGCCGGCGATCTCTAAGAAGGCTCACCTTCTTCTCACCGACTCAAAGGATCAAGAAGGAGGATGAAGAAGAGGAAGAAGAAGAGAAAAGGTCTCTTCTTCACCACCAAAACCAAGCCGCCACCCCCTTCCTTTCTTCTTCCCGCCAGCGCCAACAAGGATGGTGAACTCCTTGTTTTTCGGCCGCCGAATAGCCTCTACCTCTCCTCCTTAGTGTACGCCCAAGAGGAAGATTAGAAGGGAAGAGATGAAGGAGAAACCTCCACTCAAAAGCCTTCTTCCACCTTCCTTTAGATCCGGCGGCACTAAACCTAGGAGAGAGAGAGGTTGAGAGAAAGGAGAGAGAAGCCTTGGAATTATTGTGTGATTGATCATGCCTTGGTATCTTGATCTCCTTGGGTATTTTTAGGGCTAAGGTAGGGACCAAGAGGAGGAGTTGGATCTTGGCCCACCAATGGATCTAAATCCGATCCATTAATTAAGATCCATTCCACTAAAGGATCTTAATTGAACTTCCTCATCAACCCCTATATTTTCATATGAGCTCAACATATTATGAGTCGTCCATCCCTTCGTATTTAAGATATCGAATGCCCGTTAATTAATTTAAATTACTAATAATTCAAATTAATTAACTTCTGGGTCCTTGACTAGTACCACTCAACTTTATCATCATGCCGGATCAAATCCACCTGCAAGGTTTAGCATGATGATCCTTTTGAGCTCATCAAGGGGACATCATCAACCTGACTCACCAGGACACGGATTCCGTCAATAATCAACAGCACATCATATTATTAATATTATCTCCCAACTTACCGGGTCTATCGATCTAACAAAATAGATCTCGCCCATTGGTAAATCAAAGAAATAATAATTAATAATATATGCCCGTTATTATATCGGGATTAAGGGATCGTACTCCATAATAAAATATGAGGTCCTATCCAATTATCGAGTCAGTATAAATTGGATAACCTCTGGTTTTGGTTCTGCTCAATGTACTCAAAGAATGTACTCAAAGCACACTAGTGTAATTCTATGGTCAAGACCAACCACACCTAATTACACTACAACCATCCCGATGATTTGTTCAATTTCATCTCTGTTGTGAGCCTCTACTTATACTAGGCAAGGAACTGATAACATGATCTTCCGTGTGACACCACACACCATGTTATTTACAATGCGAAGTAATGGACTTCATACATGTACTAATATAAACAGACACCTAGTGTAGTTGTGATTCTCTTTTCAAAATGAAGATGTTCATATAAAGAAATCATGTCTTTCAGTATATACATCTTACATTAGTCACCTCTCGGAGGTGGATACCAAGTAAACAAAGGTGTTAGCATTGTTCTTATCATTTTATTGTTTTTGTTTGTGTTTGGCTAACAATTCTTGTAGAGAAAATCGAAAGAAACTATTCACCCCCCTCTAGTTCGGCGTCACGATCTAACAAGTGGTATCAGAGCCGGTTCGTTTCAGAAGAACTCACCGTCGACCGGAGCATTAAAAATGGCGTTTCAAGAGGGTTATAGCACCACGAGGTCACCTTTCTTCGATGGAAATGATTTCACGTATTGGAAAGGTAGGATGGAGTATTACCTTATGAATGATATGGGAAATTAGTGTAGTATTGTAGATGGTTTCGATGCACCCGTAAACGAAAGAGGAGAGCCGCTACTAATAAGAAATTGGACAAAGGAGATGATGAAGAAGACACAAGCCAATGCGAAGGCTACAACGACTCTCCAATGCGGACTCTCAAAAGAGCAATTGAACAAGGTGGGGTCATTCAAGACCGTGAAGAAGCTTTGGGAGAAGCTCATTGTGCTCAATGAAGGGTCAAATGAGTCAAGAAGGATCTCTTGGTGGCACAACTCCAATCACTCACAATGAATGCCAATGAAACTGTAAGTCAACTACATGGAAGAGTCAAGGAGATTATCAACGAACTCCATGTCATAGGGGAAAAGGTTGAAAATAGGGATCTTGTAAGGTATGTACTCCAATCTTTCCCTAGGACTACTTTGTGGGCATCAATGGTTGATGCCTATAAAGTTTCTAGAGACCTTTCTATGGTAAAATTAGATGATCTATTTTGTGAATTCGAATTGCATGAACAAGCTAACATTTCTACTAAAGAGAAAGGTGTAGCTTTTGTTGTAGAAAAGGAAAGGAAGAAGAAAAAGGAAAAGAAAAAAATCATCTACTCATCATCATCCGATTTGGAGGAATCTAGTGCCTCCATGGATAGCGACCAAGAAGCCTACATGGTAAGGAAAATGCGAAGAGCTTTTAAAAATTTTCTAATAAATCTCATAGTAGGAAAAGTTCAAGGAGTAAGAGCAAAGGAAAGGAAATTATGTGCTACAATTGTCATCAAGAGGGACATATGAAGAATGAATGTCCACAATTAAAGAAAAGAAAAGAAAAGAAGGAGAAAAAGAAGGGTGAGAAGAAGAAATCAAAGGAAAAAAGGAAAGAGTGTCACAAGTGTAAAAGCCACTTGGGATGATCCATCATCATCGGAGGAAGAAGAAGATTATGTGTCACACTTCGCATTAATGGGAGTGGACAACTTGGAATCATCCGAGATGAAAAAGAGTCAAGTGATGATGAACAAGGGAGTTCAAGTGAAGGTGAAGGCTCATCATCAGAATCGGATGTGTCGGTAAGTAAGGTATATAACTTACCCACCTCTACTCTTGTTAAAATAATTACTAGCACTAATGATGATTTGGCTAAGGCTAAGAAAAAGGTTAAGGAGTTGAAAAATGAAATTGGCATGCTAAAATTAGAATCCATGAAAGTTAAGGACAATGTGCATGTTTCCTCTTCTGGTTCTAATGATTCATGTTTAGAAAAGAAAAATAGGGAGCTAAGGGAAAAGGTAGAAGACCTCACCAAGGATCTTGGAAAATTTCAAGTTGACTCTAGAAACCTTGACATGATCATCAATAGTCAAAGAGTTGTGTATAACAAGGCCGAGATAGGTTATAGACCCAAAACCAAGGAGGTGGCATTTGTTTCACTTATGGGTAGAAAGGGTGCCCCTAGGAAGTAAGGTGTTAGGGGAAATGTAAAGAAGACATGGGTACCAAAGAAATACTTAAATGATGTTTGTGGATCTAGCATTTGGGTACCAAAAGCTTATGTTTTCCGTGTTGTTTAGGTGAAGGTGAAGGAAGCCTAAAAAATGTGGATAGTGGATAGTGGGTGTTCAAGGCATATGACCGGAAATATGAACAAATTCTCCATCATTAGCTATCTAAGAGAAGGAACGGTATCTTTTGGAAATAGTGGGAAACTCAAAATAATAGGTAGGGGCACCATTAAGGTATCTCCTACAATCACAATTCATAAAGTACTTTTAATTAAGGATATGGAGTTTAATTTGCTTAGTGTGAGCCAACTTTGTGATGCTGGGTATAGGGTTGAGTTCCATGCAAGAAAATGCTTAATTAGACAAAATGACTCCGAGAATATCATGTTAGAAGGATATAGAGAAGTAAACCTTTATTATTTTGATCTTTCTTATGCTTCTAACATCTCTCCTAAGTGTTTCATATTCAAAGAAGAAGAAGGATGGTTGTGACATCGGTGGCTTGGTCACATAAATATGAAGAATATAGCAAGGGTGGCCAAGATTGAGTTGGAGAAGGGACTCCCAATAATCAAGTATGAAAAGAACAAGATGTGTGATGCATGCCAAGAGGATAAGCAATCTAAATCATCACATAAAGGTAAAACTTTAACTACCACTACTTTACTTTTGGAGTTGTTACATTTGGATTTATTTGATTGTCATAGTACACCTTCAATAGTAGGAAGTAAATATTGTTTGGTAATCGTAGATGATTTTTCTAGATATACTTGGGTGTATTTTATGAAACATAAGGATGACACTTTAGAGATATGTGTAGGATTTAGTAAACAGGTTGAAAATGAGAAACACCTCAAGATTAACTGAATTAGGAGTGACCATGGTGGGGAGTTTGAAAATTCAAACTTCTCGCACTTTTGTTTAGAAAATGGGTACAAACATGAATTTTCATGTCCAAGAACCCCTCAACAAAATGGTGTGGTAGAAAGAATGAATAGAGCTTTACAAGAAGCCACTAGGACTATGCTTAATGCCTATTCTCTAGCTAGCTATTTTTGGACAGAAGCAGTAAATACCGCTTGCTACATCCAAAACCGAGTCTTAATTCAAAGGTTTTTAGGAAAAACACCTTTTGAGTTGTGGAATAGGAGAATTCCACAAATTCACTATTTTAGGGTTTTTAGGTGTAAGGTCTACATTTCAAACACTAAGGATGATTTGAGGAAATTTGAATCTAAGGCGGATGAGGGGATCTTGGTTGGATACTCATCCACGAGTAGGGGATATAGAGTGTATAACAAAAGGACTAAGATAATTGAGGAGTCATCCAATGTGAATTTTGATGAGTCTACTAGCACTTACCCTAGGAAATCCTCTATTGATAAGGACATAGAAGAAAACCAACCCATTACCCAAGAAGTTCAAGACTTACATTTAGGGGGCATTGATCAAGGGGGAGGGGGAAGTGCATTAGAGGATGAAAATCATGTAGTAAATGAGCCCATAATCTCTAGGAACCTAAGGCACCACCAAGATCATCCCATTGACCAAATAGTTGGAAATGTTACCCAAGGAGTGAGGACTAGATCTTACTTTAGGGAACATAGTAGTCAAATTGCCTTGATTTCCCAACTTGAGCCAAAATCTATTGATGAAGTTTTAGGTGATGTGGATTGGGTTCTAGCCATGCAAGAAGAATTGAATCAATTTGAAAGGAGTGAAATATGAGAATTAGTTCCTAGACCCAATGATTGTGTCATTGTCACCACAAGATGGGTCTTTAGGAACAAGTTAGATGATCAAGGAAAAATTACTAGAAACAAAGCTAGGTTGGTAGCAAGGGGGTTTAATCAAGTTGAGGGTCTTGACTATGATGAGACATATGCCCCCGTAGCTAGATTAGAGTCCATTATAATTTTATTAGCATATGTCGCTCACATGGGTTTCACACTTCACCAAATGGATGTGAAATCGACATTCCTTAATGGGGTCATTAAGGAAGAGGTATATGTAGAGCAATCATCCGGATTTGAAAACCCAAACTATCCTAGTCATGTCTACAAACTAAGAAATGTCTTGTATGGATTGAAACAAGCTCCCCGGGCTTGGTATGAAAGACTTTCATCATTCTTAGTATCCAAGGGTTTTAGGAGAGGTACAATTGATCAACTTTATTCCTAAAATCTAAGGATAAAGACATCTTTGTTACCCAAGTTTATGTTGATGATATTATTTTTGGGTCAACAAATAGTGAATTTATTCATGAGTTTATTAAATGTATGGAAAATGATTTTGAAATGAGTCTTGTGGAAGAATTGACTTTCTTTTTAGGATTATAAGTCAAACAAACAAATGAAGGGATTCAGTTTATCAAACCAAATATGCTAGGGAAATCATAAAGAAATTTGGATTAGAAAATGCTAAGGTAGTATCTATCCCTATATGAACAAATGTCAAAATGGATAGTGATCTTGAAGGAAATATAGTAGACCCAAAACAATATAGGAGCATGATTGGTAGCTTGTTGTACCTAACCGCTAGTAGACCGGATATATTATTCGCGGTAGGTATATGTGCAAGGTATCAATCATGTGCCAAAGAGTCTCACCTACTAAGAGTCAAAAGGATCTTAAGGTATATAAAGGGCACTCTTAATGTCGGGTTTTGGTATCCTAGAACTCCAAACATTGAACTCTTTGGGTACACCGACTCGGATTATGCGGGGTGCAAATTAGATAAGAAGAGTACTAGTGGAGGATGTCAATTTATTGGGTCATCTTTAGTTAGTTGGAGTAGTAGAAAACAACCATGTGTTGCTTTATTAACAACCGAGGCTGAATATGTAGTAATGGGGGGTTGTGTATCTCAACTACTTTGGATCATGCATACCTTAGAGGATTATGAGCTTCATTACTCCAAGGTCAAGATTTTATGTGACAATATAAGCACTGTTAATTTGACTAAAAAACCGGTACATCATTCTAGGACAAAACACATTGAAGTGAAACATCACTTCATTAGGGATCATGTGGCAAGGGTTGACATAGGATTATATTATGTTGAATCAAAGTCAAACCTTGTTGACATATTTACCAAGCCTCTTCCCGAAGCGGAGTTCACATCCTTAAGAAGGGGACTTGGTATGTGTTGTTGGGACCGGGTGCATGTTGACAAGGATACGAGTTCGTAAAATTTAAAATTTTTACGTGCAGCGGAAGAGTTTGCATAAAATAATTTCCTAAATTATTTTAACTTCGTATCTAGCATGCAACTTTATAGTGTGTTGACATAATCATAAAATAAAACTTTGTGGAAAAGTAAACTAATTTACTAAGTACCTCTCGTAACTCGAAGTAAGGGACGAGATCCAACCGTAGCGTCCCTTGGAAGCTCCGCCTCTATTCGCGTCCACGCCGAGTTCTCTTCGGGATGACTTCGCAAAGCCACGAGTTTTGTGTCGACGAGAACTACTAGATTCTCCGAAGACACAACTAGAAGAACAAGAAAAAAGATAGGAAACTAACCATCGAGAATCGGAATCCAAATTCCGAGAAGGAAGAAGATAACACCCGCATCTTCTTCTTCTTCGTTGGCTTCTCCTTGGTGTTGATGGCTCACGGCAACAATTGGAGAAGTTGGAGCGCCGGCCCTAGGTTTTGCAAAGGGGGCCGCCGACCCTAATCCTCAAGGAGGGCGCCGACCCTAAGGGGATGATAGAAGAGAGAATAAGAGAGAGAGGGAGAGATTAGCTCTATACCAATTGACAACTCAATTGATTGGAATTAAGGGCTTGCCTTTGGTTCCTTTATATAGTATCATCTCCCTTGCCAAGTCTCCTCTTTAACGGAATTTTACATATGAAATTTATCCTATAAATTCTCTTATTAATTATTCCGTTTAAGCCAAGTTTTATTATAACTAACTTTATAATAAAATAAACACTTTCTCTCTTTTAATTATGGAATAAAATTTGTATAAAATTTTCTTATCATGGATAAATCAATTCAAAATTGATTTTATAAATTAAAATTAAACCGATTTATGGTTCATTTTAATTTCCATAAAAAGAATAAATTTACTACAAATTTCTTTATAAATCTCTCTATATAAATTTCTTTATATATCAATTTATTTATCCATAATTTATAAAACAAATCGCGCTAGATTTATTTTATTAATTAAACCAATTAAATTGGTTTTCTTCCCCTTTAATGGCCGGCCACAACAAAGAGGTTTGGCACCCTCTTTGGCCGGCCAAACCAACCCGAACCGATCGCGAATTAAACTCATTTAATTCGCCCAGTAAGCCTTCAAAAGACTTAGCCATTTTTAGCTTCCATTGCGCCTCTGACAAATTCATATTCGACTTATTTCTCTTGATCGGAAAATCTAATTTTCAACTCGTTTTAAATCCCTCGGATTACTCGTAGTGCGTGTGACTAAATAGGCTTTCGATTTATGTTGGCCGTTTATAATCAACAAATTATAGAACGATCATGAGTGGCACCTAGTAGTACATCATGACCCCCAATTAATCGAAAGATCAACGGTTTGACCTCAGAAGAAATTATTCTGAAACCCTTCAGCAGCTCTAATGAATCGTGCCCCATTCCTTTCACCACCTTATACCCACTTGGTTCAGGACACGGTCTATGGTGTTAGTCCCCACTAGGCTGACTACGTCACACCTAGCCCAAGTAATGTTTTTCTCGTCCTTTGGATTTCTAATTACTCTCATGTATTTAAGAGACTTGCACTCTTAACATGATATACTCTGGCCAGAGGTTTTGAGTAACAATCCGACGATAGGCCTGGGTATACATCTCCTCGCAAGGAGTGGTGAATCCTTTGTAGGCTGTTCAAACATCTTCGGGCACTTCGGCTCATACCCAATCATCCTGGGTCCACACCTCCTTGAAGATGTTTGCTTAAGATGTTAAAGTATAAGTCTCCATGACCAAGATGACTTGAACACCGCAAGTCAAAGGAACATCGCACTTAAGCTGCAGTAAGAACTTCATTGACATATCTTTATAGATAACCATATGAAGTTTTACAGCTAGTCACTCCAATGAACTAGTTCCCTTAACTAGCATCCATGTTTATCTCCGGACATCCCAATGTCACCAGCTAGTGAAAATCAGCTGATTAGAGAATAACCCATGCTAGTCTCAACAGAATTGATAGTGTCCGTTTTTATCAATTCATCGACTAGGGATAATTTCAATACTTCACAATTGCACATTAGAGATAATCACTAGTTGTGATCCCATCACAAATTCTCTTATGCTGTGAGTTGTATTGTGGATATTCAGTAGATGAGTTTAAGATCCCAATCAAATACATAAAACATGTATACTCAAATAGTGAATTATCATTTATTAATATAAATGTTTACATCATAAGGCGATTGCCTTAGGACACTTCTCTCATATCACTAACAAACTCCCACTTGGCCTAATGTCAATCGCTACGGTATCCAATACCATAGGCTCTAACATGTCCCTCAAACTTGCTTTGAGGCAAGGCCTTAGTTAAAGGATCCGCTATATTCCTTTCAGTGGGAACCCTCTCAATTTGTATGTCATTCCTACTTATAATCTCTCTGATCAGATGATAGCGTCGAAGCACGTGTTTAGATCGCTGATGAGACCTTGGTTCCTTCGCTTGTGCAATAGCTCCATTGTTATCGCAGTAAACCGGCACTGCTTCATCAATGGTTGGAACCACACCAAGTTCTGAGACAAACTTCTTGATCCAAACTGCTTCCTTTGCTGCTTCCGAAGCTGCGATATATTCCGCTTCCATGGTAGAATCCACTACGGTGTCTTGTTTGGAACTTTTCCAACTTACTGCGCCTCCATTCAAAGTAAATACGTATCTAGACTGCGATTTGGAGTCATCCTTATCTGTCTGGAAACTGGCATCTGTATACCCAGGTATTACCATATCTCCTTCTCCATATATTAGAAACACATCCTTAGTTCTTTTTAAGTACTTAAGGATTGTCTTGACAGCCGCCCAATGATCCATTCCTGGATCAGACTGGTATCTGCTCGTGACGCTCAGAGCATACGATACATCGGGCCTAGTATATAACATAGCATACATGATAGATCCTATCGCAGATGCATAGGGAATCTTACTCATGCAAATCCTCTCGTCTTCTGTGCGCGAACACATAGACTTTGAAAGGTTAATCCCATGCCTGATGGGAAGGTAACCTTTCTTGGATTCTGACATGTTAAACCTTTTTAGCACTCGGTCTATATATGTAGACTGCGAAAGACCAAGCAACCGTTTTGATCTATCTCTATAGATTCTAATCCCAAGGATATAGGTTGCTTCTCCCAGGTCTTTCATGGAGAAAGTTTTGGACAACCAAATTTTAACTGTCTGTAAGACTGATATATCGTTTCCTATAAGTAATATGTCTTCGACATATAATACCAGGAATACGACTGCACTCCCACTAACCTTCTTGTACACACAAGGTTCGTCAGGATTTTGTGAGAAATCAAACTTTTTGATTGTCTCATCAAAACGGATGTTCCAGCTCCTAGATGCTTGCTTCAGTCCATATATGGATCGTCGAAGCTTGCATACCTTGGTTTTATCAACCAATGTGAAACCTTCAGGTTGTATCATGTATACATCCTCAAGCAGGTTTCCATTAAGGAAAGTTGTTTTCACATCCATTTGTCATATCTCATAATCATAATGAGCTGCTATGGCTAGGAGCATCCGAATGGATTTAAGCTTAGCTACTGGCGAATAGGTTTCGTCATAATCAATTCCTTGTTTTTGACGATATCCTTTTGCCACTAATCTAGCCTTAAAGGTAACTACATTACCTTCCATGTCGGTTTTCTTCTTGAAAACCCACTTGCACCCTATGGGCTTAATCCCTTCAGGTGGGTTAACCAAGTCCCATACTTGATTTTCGTACATGGAATCCATTTCCGACTTCATGGCCTCAAGCCATTTGTCCCTTTCTGAACTTTTCAGGACATCTTCATAACTGATGGGTTCATCATCGCTTATGAGTAACACGTCGTCGATTCACTTATGAGAAATCCGTATCTCTCTGGAATATTGCGTGCCCTATCAGACCTACGAAGAGGTGGTATTGTTTTAGGTTCAACTGATAGCTCATCACTATGAATTATCGGTTGTGGGCCTAGACTAGGTGTCTCTGTAATGTCTATTGGAGTTTCTTGAACTTCATCAAGTTCAATGTCACTCCCACTGTTTTCTTGTAAAAGAAATTCTTTTCCAGAAATACAGCATGCCTTGAAACAAACACTTTTGTTCCAAGGGATGATAGAATTGGTAACCCTTCGTTTCCTTAGGGTATCCAATAAATAGACATTTATCAGACTTAGCATCCAATTTGTCTGATACAATCCGCTTCACATAAGCAGGACAACCCCATATCTTAAGGTGAGTTAAGTGGGGTTTCTTACTATTCCATGTCTCATATGGAGTAGTAGAGACTACCTTGGTCGGGACTCTGTTTAGCAAGTAAACAGCTGTCTTAAGTGCATAGCCCCAAAAGGATTTTGGAAGAGTTGCATGATTCATCATCGACCTAACCATGTCCATCAAGGTTCGGTTGCGCCTCTCAGATATACCATTATGTTGTGGTGTATACGACGGAGTCCATTGGGACAATATCCCGTTGTCCCTAAGATAATCTTGAAACTCTTGACTTAAGTATTCACCACCCCAATCGGATCGAAGTATCTTAATACTTTTGCCAAGCTGTTTCTCTACTTCATTTCTGAACTCTTTGAATTTCTCAAAGGCTTCAGATTTGTGTTTCATCAAGAACACATACCCAAATCGTGAGTGATCATCGATAAAGGTGATGAAGTAGCTATAGCCTCCTTGTGCAAGAGTTGACATTGGTCCACATACATCGGTATGTATTAGACCAAGCAATTCTCCCACTGGATTACCTTTTCCGAAAAAGGGTAATTTGGTCATCTTGCCTTTTAAGCATGATTCGCATGTATCAAATGAACCGGGTTCAAATGATTCCAGAATTCCACATCGGTGTAATTCGGTCATGCGTTCTTACTTATATGGCCAAGACGGCAATGCCAAGTGTAGGAGTCTATTCGATTATCTATTCTAGCACGTTTGTTGCTAACTTCGATATTGAAAACGTCACTGGATAAATCTAATGTGTAGATGTCATTGCACAAATTCATTCCCATAAAGAACGTCATTTAAAGTTATGTAACAACAATTGTTACTAAAAGTTAAATGATAACCTTTTTCATTCAAACATGAAATAGATACAATGTTCTTTATTAACGAAGGAACGAAATAACAATTATCCAATTCTAAGACACGTCCAGTGGGGAGCTTTAGCAAATATGTTCCGATGGCAACAGCAGCAATCCTTGCCTCCATTTCCAACCCGCAAATTCGCTTCTCCCTTGACGAGTCTTCTTCTATTCCTTAGCCCCTGTATGTCATTACATATATGTGAGCTACACCCAGTATCAAGTACCCAGGTATCTAAGGAAATAGAGTGACATTCAATAACGAAGATACCTGAAGAGGATGGGGCATCGGATGCCTTCTTCTTCAAGGACTCAAGATAAACCTTGCAGTTTCTTCGCCAGTGACCCTCCTTGCACAATGATGACAGGTTCCTTTTGGTTTCTTTTCAGTCTTCTTGGCCTTTTTCTTCTTCCCTTTGTTCTGTTCCTTGGCCTTCCTCTTAGAACCTTTCTTCGAGGAACCAACTAACAGTACCGCCTTTTGATCTGGCTTTACAGAAGGCTCTACAGTCTTCAGCAGGTTGAGCAGCTCAGGAATAGTGGTCTCTAGTTTGTTCATCCGATAGTTCATCACAAATTGTGAATAACTCTTGGGCAAACAACTCAGAATTAAGTCAATACTTAGTTCATGATCCATTGCAAAACTGAGTACGCTCAGTCGCTCAATGTACCCCAACATCTTTAACACAAACTGCGAGGCAGAAGTGCCTTCCTGCATCTTAGTGGTGAAGAGGAGTCTGGAGACTTCGAACCTTTCGGATCTCGCCTGCTCTTCAAACAACTCATGAAGATGGAAGATGATGGTATAAGCATCCATATGCTCATGCCTGCTTTTACAGCTCAGGTACCATAGAGGCTAGCATGATGCAACTCGCAAGTTTAGAATCGATCACATGTTTCTGATAGGCCAACAATTGGTCTGGAGTTGCATTCTCTGGAGGATGGGTGGGAAGTTGATCTTCAAGGACATAAGCAAGCTTCTCTGCCTTAAGGACTATCCTTAGGTTTCGAAGCCAGTCCATGTAGTTCTGCCCAGTCAGTTTATTGGTGTCCAAAATGGAACGCAAGTTTAGAGAAGACATGATCGAGTGATTATCCTAGAAATACAAATTGAGTTATGTGAGAATGATTAAAGAATGTATCAACATACATAAATAAAATCCTATTTATTTTTCAAATTGAATAACCCTTTTTATCAATTCGGGAGATCGTAGGAACATCTCCAAATAGGTTGATATCCAACCATAGATAAGAACAACCATGGCTGTGGCCATCAAGTTTTCTTAGCTATGAAGGTAGGTAATTATACCGATTACATATCACATATATGTAACTATCACTTTATGCTATCAACTAATTGAATGTTTGCATAAATCATTGGGTTGTTAACTCATTAACAAGTATGCATCATTACATAGCACCCAACTGCACCTCTCTTTACATCGACCTTGGCTGTGGCACAACAAATCGATGCTCCAAGCTTAAGGCTGACCCATTAATCAAGAAATAGTTTTAATATGGTTGG